>BLKR01016445.1:0-27554 GCA_011170035.1 Teleogryllus occipitalis | reverse complement strand
GGGACGTCGGTAAAGCTAGCACCCCCACTTTCGAAAAACTGAAAAATTTTTGCGCCATAATTTTGGGCTAATTTCAGCCCCCATTCAAAAATTTTGGGCTACCTCCCAATACCCCGAAATTAAAATTTCAAAATGAGGCTGGTAAAGCTAGCACCCCCACTTCCTCAAAATTCAAAACTTTTTAAACGGTCAAAACAAGTGAATTATGGGCTCCTGAGCGTCACTTTTTGAAATTCCAAAACTCACCCCTAAATAAGAAAACCAAAAACCAAAACCACCCCAAATTCTTAAAACTCAAAAATTCTTGCGCCATAGTTTTGGGCTAATTTTGGGCTCTTCAGGAATACCAAAAACATTATTTTTTGTACCTCACTACCCCCCAAAATGAAGGTTTCAAAATAAGGGTTGGTAAAGCTAGCACCCCCACTTCCTAAAAATTCAAATTTTTTTGTACGGTCTGAATCAGTGGATTTTGGGCTCCCGTGCGCCACTTTTCGAAATTCCAAAACTCACCCCTAAATAAGAAAACCAAAAACCAAAACCACCTCAAATTCTCAAAACTCAAAAATTCTTGCGCCATAGTTTTGGGCTAATTTTGGGCTCTTCAGGGATACCAAAAACATTAGTTTTTGTACCTCACTACCTCCCAAAATGAAGGTTTCAAAAGAAGGGTTGGTAAAGCTAGCACCCCCACTTCCTCAAAATTCAAATTTTTTTCTACGGTCTGAATCAGTGAATTTTGGGCTCCCGTGCGCCACTTTTCGAAATTCCAAAACTCACCCCTAAATAAGAAAACCAAAAACCAAAACCACCCCAAATTATCAAAACTCAAAAATTCTTGCACCATAGTTTTGGGCTAATTTTGGGCTCTTCAGGGATACCAAAAACATTATTTTTTGTACCTCACTACCCCCCAAAATGAAGGTTTCAAAATAAGGGTTGGTAAAGCTAGCACCCCCACTTCCAAAAAACTCAAATTTTTTTGTACGGTCTGAATCAGTGAATTTTGGGCTCCCGTGCGCCACTTTTCGAAATTCCAAAACTCACCCCTAAATAAGAAAACCAAAAACCAAAACCACCTCAAGTTCTCAAAACTCAAAAATTCTTGCACCATAGTTTTGGGCTAATTTTGGGCTCTTCAGGGATACCAAAAACATTATTTTTTGTACCCCACTACACCCCGAAATGAAGGTTTCAAAATAAGGGTTGGTAAAGCTAGCACCCCCACTTCCAAAAAATTCAAATTTTTTTGTACGGTCGAAATCAGTGAATTTTGGGCTCCCAAGCGCCACTTTTTGAAATTCCGAAACTCACCCCTAAATAAGAAAACCAGAAACCAAAACCACCCCAAATTCTCAAAACTCAAAAATTCTTGCGCCATAATTTTAGGGTAATTTTGGGCTCTTCATTACCACCAAAAACATTATTTTTGATACCCTAAAACCTCCCAATTTAAGATTACAAAATAGGGGGAGGTTAAGTTACTACCCCGACTTACTCAAAATTCAAACTTTTTTGCGTGATCCAAACAATTGAATTCTGGTTTTTCTATGGGCCGCTACTCAAATTTTTGAAACTCATCCCTAACTACGAGAGAGAGAAATGAGAACCACCCGAATATTTCATAACTAAAAAAATCATGCGCCATAATTTGGAGTCTTTAATGACACCGAAATCAATTTTTTTCACCCACATTACGAGTACAAACACCCAAATTCAACTTAGCAAAAAAGGGGATTGAAAAGCTCCACATGCTCAGAACTAGAAGATCAGAAGAAATCACACACACACACACGATATTACGGTTCAAAGAAATTAGAGCCACAATTCCATCCATTATAAGCAATTGCAAAATTTTAGTTAATGAAAGATTTAATATAGATAATTTATCATATATTTTTTCATTTCTTTAATATTTAAATTGTTATAAAACCTAAACTACAAGACATTCTCTTCCAGGAATCGAATAATCTCTAAATTACATACACGTAAGTTCCACAACCTCCAAAACGTGCATACGATATTACAAACTTTCGAGCACTCTTCCATTGTTCAGAAATAAACACAAAAATAATGAACGTATACGAACAAGACATTTTTTGACAATTGTCCACATAATTCTAAATCACACGCGTTACTCAAATAATTTTGGGCTAGTACAGTATTGATTAAAAAAATTAAAATTAATAAAAATAATCCCACAATTTACCAAATCTTTTTTCTTATTTTGTAATAAAACCTAAATTACACGACGTTCTATTCCAGTAATCAAATATATTCTAAAACACATACAATGGAGTTTGAAAATGCTCAAAAATAATTTTGGGCTTCTCTCCTTTTCTTCCCAAAAACTCGATGATTCTCGTGCCTACGATATTTCGACCTTATGAGTTATTTCACATTACCTAGTAATAAACTTATAAATAATTAACGTATACGAACAAGACATTTTTTCACAATTGTCTGCATAATGGTTAATGAAACGAGACACACAAATAAATTTGCGCTATGGTAGTAGGTATTAAAAAAAATATAAACTCATAAAAGTTATCCCAAACTCTTTCCATTCACCATTCCTACAATGTTATAAAACCTAAACTACACGACATTCTCCTGCAGTAATTAAATATTGTCTAAAACACATACGAGAGAGTTAGACCATGTTCGAAAATAATTTTGGGCTTCTCTACTTTCCATCCAAAAAATCGAAATCTCGTGTCTACGATATTTGGAGTTTTTTCACATTACACACTAATAAACAGAAAAATAATGAACGTATTCGAACAAGACATTTTTCCACAATTGTCTGCATAATGGTTAATGAAACGAGACACTGATATAATTTTGGGCTAGTCTAGTACGTATTAAAATAATTAGAAATTATTAAATTTAGCCCAAACATTTTCCGATCACTTTTTTTAAATTGTTATAAAACCTAAACTACACAACATTCTCTTCCAGTAATTAAATATTGTCTAACACACATACAAGGGAGATTGACAATGTTGAAAAATAATTTTGGGCTTCACTCCTTTCTTTCCAAAAAATTTATAAATCTCGTGTCTACGATATTTCGACCCTATGAGTTATTTCACATAACCCAGTAATAAACTGAAAAAAAACGAACGTATTCAAACAAGACATTTTTCCACAATTGTCCACATAGCGATTAATGAACCGAGATACTCAAATAATTTTGGTCTATTCTAGTTTGTTTTGCAAAAATTATAAACTAATAAATGTTAGCCCAAACTCTTTCCGTTCAATATTTTTTACATTGATATAAGACCTAAACTACACGACATTCGCTTCCAGTAATTGAATATTGCCTAAAACACATGCAAGGGAGATTGACAATGTTCAAAAATAATTTTGGGCTTCTCTTTTCTTTCCAAAAAATTGATAGTTCTCGTGCCTACGATATTTCGATCTTATGAGTTATTTCACATAACCCATTATAAACTGAAAAATAATGAACGTATACAAACAAGACATTTTTCCACAATTGTCCACATAACGATTAATGAACCGAGATACTCAAATAATTTTGGGCTAGTCTAGTACGTATTCAAAAAATTATAAACTAATAAATGTTAGCCCAAACTCTTTCCGTTCAATATTTTTTAAATTGTTATAAAACCTAAACTACATGACATTCTCTTCCAGTAATTAAATATTGTCTAATACACATACAAGGGAGATTGACAATGTTGAAAAATAATTTTGGGCTTCTCTCCTTTCTTTCCAAAAAATCTATAAATTTCGTGTCTACGATATTTCGACCCTATGTGTTATTTCACATAACCCAGTAATAAACTAATAAATAACGAACGTATTCAAACAAGACATTTTTCCACAATTGTCCACATAACGATTAATGAACCGAGATACTCAAATAATTTTGGGCTAGTCTAGTACGTATTCAAAAAATTATAAACTAATAAATGTTAGCCCAAACTCTTTCCGTTCAATATTTTTTACATTGTTATAAAACCTAAACTATATGACATTCTCTTCCAGTAATTAAATATTGTCTAATACACATACAAGGGAGATTGACAATGTTGAAAAATAATTTTGGGCTTCTCTCCTTTCTTTCCAAAAAATCTATAAATCACGTGTCTACGATATTTCGACCCTATGAGTTATTTCACATAACCCCGTAATAAACTGAAAAATAACGAACGTATTCAAACAAGACATTTTTTCACAATTGTCTGCATAATGGTTAATGAAACGAGACACTCATATAATTTTGGGCTAGTCTAGTAAGTATTTAAAAAATTATTAACTTATAAAAGTTATCCCAAACTTTTTCCGATCACTTTTTTTTACATTGTTATAAAACCTAAACTACACCACATTCTTTTCCAGTAATTAAATATTGTCTAACACACATACAAGGGAGATTGACAATGTTCCGAAATAATTTTGGGCTTCTCTCCTTTCTTTCCAAAAAATCTATAAATCTCGTGTCTACGATATTTCGACCCTATGAGTTATTTCACATAACCCAGTAATAAACTGATAAATAACGAACGTATTCAAACAAGACATTTTTCCACAATTGTCCACATAACGATTAATGAACCGAGATACTCAAATAAATTTGGGCTAGTCTAGTACGTATTCAAAAAATTATAAACTAATAAATGTTAGCCCAAACTCTTTCTGTTCAATATTTTTTACATTGTTATAAAACCTAAACTACAAGACATTCTCTTCCAGTAATTAAATATTGTCTAATACACATACAAGGGAGATTGACAATGTTGAAAAATAATTTTGGGCTTCTCTCCTTTCTTTCCAAAAAATCTATAAATTTCGTGTCTACGATATTTCGACCCTATGAGTTATTTCACATAACCCAGTAATAAACTGAAAAATAACGAACGTATTCAAACAAGACATTTTTCCACAATTGTCCACATAACGATTAATGAACCAAGATACTCAAATAATTTTGGGCTAGTCTAGTACGTATTCAAAAAATTATAAACTAATAAATGTTAGCCCAAACTCTTTCCGTTCAATATTTTTTACATTGTTATAAAACCTAAACTATATGACATTTTCTTCCAGTAATTAAATATTGTCTAAAACACATACAAGGAAGATTGACAATGTTGAAAAATAATTTTGGGCTTCTCTCCTTTCTTTCCAAAAAATCTATAAATCTCGTGTCTACGATATTTCGACCCTATGAGTTATTTCACATAACCCAGTAATAAACTGAAAAATAACGAACGTATTCAAACAAGACATTATTTCACAATTGTCTGCATAATGGTTAATGAAACGAGACACTCAAATAATTTTGGGCTAGTCTAGTAAGTATTTAAAAAATTATTAACTAATAAAAGTAATGCCAAACTTTTTCCGATCACTTTTTTTTACATTGTTATAAAACCTAAACTACACCACATTCTTTTCCAGTAATTAAATATTGTCTAATAAACATACAAGGGAGATTGACAATGTTCCGAAATAATTTTGGGCTTCTCTCCTTTCTTTCCAAAAAATCTATAAATCTCGTGCCTACGATATTTCGACCCTATGAGTTATTTCACATAACCCAGTAATAAACTGATAAATAACGAACGTATTCAAACAAGACATTTTTCCACAATTGTCCACATAACGATTAATGAACCGAGATACTCAAATAATTTTGGGCTAGTCTAGTACGTATTCAAAAAATTATAAACTAATAAATGTTTGCCCAAACTCTTTTCGTTCAATATTTTTTACATTGTTATAAAACCTAAACTACATGACATTCTCATTCAGTAATTAAATATTGTCTAATACACATACAAGGGAGATTGACAATGTTGAAAAATAATTTTGGGCTTCTCTCCTTTCTTTCCAACAAATCTATAAATCTCGTGTCTACGATATTTCGACCCTATGAAATATTTCACATAACCCAGTAATAAACTGAAAAATAACGAACGTATTCAAACAAGACATTTTTCCACAATTGTCCACATAACGATTAATGAACCGAGATACTCAAATAATTTTGGGCTAGTCTAGTACGTATTCAAAAAATTATAAACTAATAAATGTTTGCCCAAACTCTTTCCGATCACTTTTTTTTACATTGTTATAAAACCTAAACTACATGACATTCTCATTCAGTAATTAAATATTGTCTAATACACATACCAGGGAGATTGAAAATGTTCAAAAATAATTTTGGGCTTCTCTTCTTTCTTTCCAAAAAATCTATAAATCTCGTGCCTACGATATTTCGACCCTATGAGTTATTTCACATAACCCAGTAATAAACTGAAAAATAATGAACGTACACAAACAAGACATTTTTTTCACAATTCTCCACATAATGGGTAATTAAACGAGATACTCAAATAATTTTGGGCTAGTCTAATACGTATTTAAAAAAATTATAAACTAATAAAAGTTATGCCAAACTTTTTCCGATCACTTTTTTTTTACATTGTCATAAAACCTAAACTACAGAACATTCTCTTCCAGTAATGAAATATTGCCTAAAACACATTCATGGGTGTTCGACAATGTTCGAAAATAATTTTGGGCTTCTGTTGTTTCCTTCCAAAAAATCGATAGTTCTCGTGCGTACGATATTTCGACCTTACGAGCACATTCACAATGCCCAGGAAAAAATCAATAATAATGAACGTATAGAAACAGGACTTTTTCTGACAATAGCCTATAGGTAGCGTAATAAAACGAGACATTCAAATATTTTTGGGCTAGTCTAGTACTTTTTGAAAAAAATTATAAACCAATAACAATTATCTCATACTTTTTCGTATCACAATTCTTTACACTACAATTAAACCTAAACTACAGGACTGTCTCTTCTAGTAATGGAACATTGTCTAAAACTCATACAAGGGTGGTCGAAATTGTTAAAAAATATTTTTGGGCTTCTCTATTTTCCTTCCAAAAAATCGATACTTTTCGTGCGTACGATATTTCGACCTTTCGAGCACTTTCACATTACCCAGAAAAAATCAATAAAATAAAACGTGCAGAAACAGGACTTTTTCTGACAATAGCCTATGAAATGGGTAATAAAACGAGACTTTCAAATAATTTTGGGCTAATCTAGTACTTTTTGAAAAAATTATAAACGTATAACAATTATTCAATACTTTTTCGGATCACGATTCTTTACACTGCCATTAAACCTAAACTATACGACTGTCTCGTCCAGTAATCTAACATTGTTTAAAACACATACAAGGGTGGTCGACATGCTCAAAATTAATTTTCGTCTTCTCTCCTTTCCTTCGAAAAGATTGAAGATTCTCGTGCGGACGATCAATCGACCTTTCGAGCCCTTTTTGATTATTCAGCAGTTAACTAAAATATGTTCGGCAGTACCAAAAATTATTACATAAGAAACCCTCATTTTTAGGTGGCGGCGGGCAACCAACGATAGCCATACGATCAAGCGCGTCACCATACCCTGTAAAAAAAGTTAAAACATTACCATTTTGTTGTACCTGGTATGTACCGGATTGTTTTGCCCAAATTGTTTTTGTACAAAGGATGGTAATTAAGATAGAGCTATTTAAATGTGGCGTCGAACGGCTAATAATAGTAATACCACCAAGCGCGTCACCATACCCCTTGAAACATGTGAAACCATTACTATTCGTTTTTACCTGGTTTTGTACCGGATTGTTCCAACAGAAATTTAATTGTACCGAAGTTTTATTTAAGGTACAACCATTTAAAGTGGCGGCTGTTTGCGCACGCTAAGAACTCCAAGCACGTCTCCACCACCGTAAAGAATGTTAAACCAAAACCGTCTGTTGGTTGCAAATGATTTTCACCTTGAATGAATTTCTCAACTTTACTAAGCACTAAGATTTCAGACTCAATTTTGATAATCATATATTTTATTATTAAGTATACTATAACTGTGTAACACTTAAGCGATGTTATTCTCTTGTTTCTTTCTTCTCTTTATTCTCTTCTCTCTGTTTAAACAATTTTACTTAATAAACAGTATGGAACATTATATGTAATGTTTTTCTGATTTGGTGACAATGCCTATTTTAATTTCTTATTATTAAACTGTTATTTCTTTCACTTTAATATGCAAAGCTTTTCTTTTGTGAAGATTGATGAAAGACTTCTTTGTTAATTCTTTTAATTCAACAAAAATATTTGTCACATATGATTTACTGTATCTATTATTAATAGTCTTTTGAGAGTTTTAGAAAATTGACATCAGTAGTTAATGTACACTCGAAATTCATTGAAATATTATGTTGCAACACAGTGTCTCCTTGTACGTACGTGTGTGAGTATATGTAAACAATATTAATTTTTTTAACTGTATGTTTCGCCTCATACTCTCAAGCCAGTTTACCGACCCTTTTAAAACTCAATTACATATCTCAGATATTCAAATTGACAAAAAGAAGAATTTATGGAGACATGCTGTAACTATAAAAACGTGTGAGTTAATTTAAATATTTAGGCCTTTTTAATAATTAATACTATTACATAAAAATTGAATTTTTTTTACAAAACCTCTGGATTATTTTTGTGAATGTTTTACTTAAATTTTCCTCTTTATACAGTAATACATAGCCAATAGGAAAGTACATGCTATTCTGACACTAGTCTTCGCACTGCCCGCGACGCCACAAGGAAGCGCGGGACAGCTTGGGCCTCGTTCCAGGTACTGTCATAAAAGAGCCGGCGAGTAGAAAGGAAGTGCCGAAACGGTCGGGCCTCGACCACAGATGTTGCAACTAGGGAACACATTGACGAATAACAGATCATAAATATTAGTGACCCAACAGGATCCTCCCAGCAGAGGCTCCGGGGGTGTGAACGGTAAGGGTCAGTTGCACATTTTGTCTCGGCTCCCTGGAAGCGAAGCGCAGACCGTCTGTAACCCCCTTCTACCTTGTGAGCTCTATCGGAGAATTATGCGAGTACTACAGTAAAATGTAGCAACCATATACTTTTCCGTATTATCAAATTAACTGGAAACATAAATGGGATTGATATAGTCTTCAACCGAAAATAACTACTAAAGACATTTATAATTTAGTTTGATAGTTACATAATTATAATTTTCTGTAATCAGTAGTTAAAATAAATATGAAGTCGTGACAACCCTTTAAACAACTATGTGTATACTTACAGTATTAAATTTACGCGATTTGTTTTCGCCGCAATCGGGTTCGGACAATAAAACCCATACCGTCGATAGACGGTATGGATTTTATAGACCGAATTATTGACGCTTTAGTATGAGTATACACTTTTATCCAAATAGTCTAAGAATTATAAGGGTACAACTACGTTTTCATCATTTTACACTACAATGAAAATAAAGTTTGTAAATTCTGTATCTCACTTAATACTCCAAAACCACGTAAGATATTCACTGAAGGAAACGACTGAGGTTTATTGCGGCGGCGGTGGTGTAATATATTTTATATATTTTTTTAATTTTTAATTAATAATTAATAATTATATATATATATATATATATATATATATATAATATATATATATAATTATAATTTTCAATAATAATTATAATTATTTTAATACGTATTAGTCTAGCCCAAATTTTTTGGAAGGAAAGAACAGAAGCCCAAAATTATTTTCGAACATTGTCGAACTCCCATGAATGTGTTTTAGGCAATATTTCATTACTGGAAGTGAATGTTGTGTAGTTTAGGTTTTATGACAATGTAAAAAAAAAAGTGATCGGAAAAAGTTTGGCATAACTTTTATTAGTTTATAATTTTTTTAATACGTATTAGACTAGCCCAAAATTATTTGAGTATCTCGTTTAATTACCCAATATGTGGAGAATTGTGAAAAAAATGTCTTGTTTGTGTACGTTCATTATTTTTCAGTTTATTACTGGGTTATGTGAAATAACTCATAGGGTCGAAATATCGTAGGCACGAGATTTATAGATTTTTTGGAAAGAAAGAAGAGAAGCCCAAAATTATTTTTGAACATTTTCAATCTCCCTGGTATGTGTATTAAACATAATTTAATTACTGGAAGAGAATGTTGTGTAGTTAAGGTTTTATAACAATGTAAAAAAAAGTGATCGGAAAAAGTTTGGGGAAACTTTTATTAGTTTATAATTTTTTTATTACGTACTAGACTAGCCCAAAATTATTTGAGTGTCTCGTTTCATTAACCTTTATGCAAACAATTGTGTAAAAATGTCTTGTTTGAATTCGTTCGTTATTTTTCAGTTTATTACTGGGTTATGTGAAATAACTCATAGGGTCGAAATATCGTAGACACGAGATTTATAGATTTTTTGGAAAGAAAGGAGAGAAGCCCAAAATTATTTTTCAACATTGTCAATCTTCCTTGTATGTGTATTAGACAATATTTTATTACTGGAAGAGAATGTCATATAGTTTAGGTTTTATAACAATGTAAAAAATATTGAACGGAAAGAATTTGGGCTAACATTTATTAGTTTATAATTTTTTGAATACGTACTAGACTAGCCCAAAATTATTTGAGTGTCTCGTTTCATTAAGCATTATGCAGACAATTGTGAAAAAATGTCGTGTGTGAATACGTTCGTTATTTTTCAGTTTATTACTGGGTTATGTGAAATAACTCATAGGGTCGAAATATCGTAGACACGAGATTTATAGATTTTTTGGAAAGAAAGGAGAGAAGCCCAAAATTATTTTTCAACATTGTCAATCTCCCTTGTATGTGTATTAGACAATATTTAATTACTGGAAGAGAATGTCTTGTAGTTTAGGTTTTATAACAATGTAAAAAATATTGAACGGAAAGAGTTTGGGCTAACATTTATTAGTTTATAATTTTTTGAATACGTACTAGACTAGCCCAAAATTATTTGAGTATCTCGGTTCATTAATCGTTATGTGGACAATTGTGCAAAAATGTCTTGTTTGAATACGTTCGTTATTTTTCAGTTTATTACTGGGTTATGTGAAATAACTCATAGGGTCGAAATATCGTAGACACGAAATTTATAGATTTTTTGGAAAGAAAGGAGAGAAGCCCAAAATTATTTTTCAACATTGTCAATCTCCCTTGTATGTGTTTTAGACAATATTTAATTACTGGAAGAAAATGTCATATAGTTTAGGTTTTATAACAATGTAAAAAAAGTGATCGGAAAAAGTTTGGGATAACTTTTATTAGTTAATAATTTTTTGAATACGTACTAGACTAGCCCAAAATTATTTGAGTGTCTCGTTTCATTAATCGATATGTGGACAATTGTGGAAAAATGTCTTGTTTGAATACGTTCGTTATTTATCAGTTTATTACTGGGTTATGTGAAATAACTCATAGGGTCGAAATATCGTAGACACGAGATTTATAGATTTTTTGGAAAGAAAGGAGAGAAGCCCAAAATTATTTCAACATTGTCAATCTCCCTTGTATGTGTATTAGACAATATTTAATTACTGGAAAAGAATGTCATGTAGTTTAGGTTTTATAACAATGTAAAAAAAAGTGATCGGAAAAAGTTTGGGATAACTTTTATTAGTTAATAATTTTTTAAATACTTACTAGACTAGCCCAAAATTATTTGAGTGTCTCGTTTCATTAACCATTATGCAGACAATTGTGAAAAAATGTCTTGTTTGAATACGTTCGTTATTTTTCAGTTTATTACTGGGTTATGTGAAATAACTCATAGGGTCGAAATGTCGTAGACACGAGATTTATAGATTTTTTGGAAAGAAAGAAGAGAAGCCCAAAATTATTTTTCAACATTGTCAATCTTCTTTGTATGTGTTTTAGACAATATTTAATTACTGGAAGAGAATGTCATATAGTTTAGGTTTTATAACAATGTAAAAAATATTGAACGGAAAGAGTTTGGGCTAACATTTATAAGTTTATAATTTTTTGAATACGTATTAGACTAGCCCAAAATTATTTGAGGGTCTCGTTTCATAAATCATTATGCAGACAATTGTCTAAAAATGTCTTGTTTGAATACGTTCGTTATTTATCAGTTTATTACTGGGTTATGTGAAATAACTCATAGGGTCGAAATATCGTAGACACGAGATTTATAGATTTTTTGGAAAGAAAGGAGAGAAGCCCAAAATTATTTTTCAACATTGTCAATCTCCCTTGTATGTGTATTAGACAATATTTAATTACTGGAAAAGAATGTTGTGTAGTTTAGGTTTTATAACAATGTAAAAAAAGTGATCGGAAAAAGTTTGGGATAACTTTTATTAGTTTATAATTTTTTTATTACGTACTAGACTAGCCCAAAATTATTTGAGTGTCTCGTTTCATTAACCATTATGCAAACAATTGTGTAAAAATGTCTTGTTTGAATACGTTCGTTATTTTTCAGTTTATTACTGGGTTATGTGAAATAACTCATAGGGTCGAAATGTCGTAGACACGAGATTTATAGATTTTTTGGAAAGAAAGGAGAGAAGCCCAAAATTATTTTTCAACATTGTCAATCTTCTTTGTATGTGTATTAGACAATATTTAATTACTGAATGAGAATGTCATGTAGTTTAGGTTTTATAACAATGTAAAAAATATTGAACGGAAAGAGTTTGGGTAAACATTTATTAGTTTATAATTTTTTGAATACGTACTAGACTAGCCCAAAATTATTTGAGTATCTCGGTTCATTAATCGTTATGTGGACAATTGTGGAAAAATGTCTTGTTTGAATACGTTCGTTATTTTTCAGTTTATTACTGGGTTATGTGAAATAACTCATAGGGTCGAAATATCGTAGACACGAAATTTATAGATTTTTTGGAAAGAAAGAAGAGAAGCCCAAAATTATTTCGGAACATTGTCAATCTCCCTTGTATGTGTATTAGACAATATTTAATTACTGGAAGAGAATGTCTTGTAGTTTAGGTTTTGTAACAATGTAAAAAATATTGAACGGAAAGAGTTTGGGCTAACATTTATTAGTTTATAATTTTTTGAATACGTACTAGACTAGCCCAAAATTATTTGAGTATCTCGGTTTATTAATCGTTATGTGGACAATTGTGGAAAAATGTCTTGTTTGTATACGTTCATTATTTTTCAGTTTATAATGGGTTATGTGAAATAACTCATAAGATCGAAATATCGTAGGCACGAGAACTATCAATTTTTTGGAAAGAAAAGAGAGAAGCCCAAAATTATTTTTGAACATTGTCAATCGCCCTTGCATGTGTTTTAGGCAATATTCAATTACTGGAAGCGAATGTCGTGTAGTTTAGGTCTTATATCAATGTAAAAAATATTGAACGGAAAGAGTTTGGGCTAACATTTATTAGTTTATAATTTTTGCAATACAAACTAGAATAGACCAAAATTATTTGAGTATCTCGGTTCATTAATCGTATTGTGGACAATTGTGGAAGAATGTCTTGTTTGAATACGTTCGTTATTTTTCAGTTTATTACTGGGTTATGTGAAATAACTCATAGGGTCGAAATATCGTAGACACGAGATTTATAAATTTTTTGGAAAGAAAGGAGTGAAGCCCAAAATTATTTTTTAACATTGTCAATCTCCCTTGTATGTGTGTTAGACAATATTTAATTACTGGAAGAGAATGTTGTGTAGTTTAGGTTTTATAACAATTTAAAAAAAGTGATCGGAAAATGTTTGGGCTATATTTAATAATTTCTAATTATTTTAATACGTACTAGACTAGCCCAAAATTATTTCAGTGTCTCGTTTCATTAACCATTATGCAGACAATTGTGAAAAAATGTCTTGTTCGAATACGTTCATTATTTTTCTGTTTATTGGTGTGTAAGGTGAAAAAACTCCAAATATCGTAGACACGAGATTTCGATTTTTTGGATGGAAAGTAGAGAAGCCCAAAATTATTTTCGAACATGGTCTAACTCTCTCGTATGTGTTTTAGACAATATTTAATTACTGCAGGAGGATGTCGTGTAGTTTAGGTTTTATAACATTGTAGGAATGGTGAATGGAAAGAGTTTGGGATAACTTTTATGAGTTTATAATTTTTTTAATACCTACTACCATAGCGCAAATTTATTTGTGTGTCTCGTTTCATTAACCATTATGCAGACAATTGTGAAAAAATGTCTTGTTCGTATACGTTAATTATTTATAAGTTTATTACTAGGTAATGTGAAATAACTCATAAGGTCGAAATATCGTAGGCACGAGAATCATCGAGTTTTTGGGAAGAAAAGGTGAAAAGCTCAAAATTATTTTTGAGCATTTTCAAACTCCATTGTAAGTGTTTTAGAATATATTTGATTACTGGAATAGAACGTCGTGTCATTTAGGTTTTATTACAAAATAAGAAAAAAGATTTGGTAAATTGTGGGATTATTTTTATTAATTTTAATTTTTTTAATCAATATTGTACTAGCCCAAAATTATTTGAGTAACGCGTGTGATTTAGAATTATGTGGACAATTGTCAAAAAATGTCTTGTTCGTATACGTTCATTATTTTTGTGTTTATTTCTGAACAATGGAAGAGTGCTCGAAAATTTGTAATATCGTATGCACGTTTTGGAGTTGGTGGAACTTACGTGTATGTAATTTAGAGATTATTCGATTCCTGGAAGAGAATGTCTTGTAGTTTAGGTTTTATAACAATTTAAATATTAAAGAAATGAAAAAATATATGATAAATTATCTATATTAAATCTTTCATTAACTAAAATTTTGCAATTGCTTATAATGGATGGAATTGTGGCTCTAATTTCTTTGAACCGTAATATCGTGTGTGTGTGTGTGTGTGTGATTTCTTCTGATCTTCTAGTTCTGAGCATGTGGAGCTTTTCAATCCCCTTTTTTGCTAAGTTGAATTTGGGTGTTTGTACTCGTAATGTGGGTGAACAAAATTGATTTCGGTGTCATTAAAGACTCCAAATTATGGCGCATGATTTTTTTAGTTATGAAATATTCGGGTGGTTCTCATTTCTCTCTCTCGTAGTTAGGGATGAGTTTCAAAAATTTGAGTAGCGGCCCATAGAAAAACCAGAATTCAATTGTTTAGATCACGCAAAAAGTTTGAATTTTGAGTAAGTCGGGGTAGTAACTTAACCTCCCCCTATTTTGTAATCTTAAATTGGGAGGTTTTAGGGTATCAAAAATAATGTTTTTGGTGGTAATGAAGAGCCCAAAATTACCCTAAAATTATGGCGCAAGAATTTTTTGAGTTTTGAGAATTTGGGGTGGTTTTGGTTTTTGGTTTTCTTATTTAGGGGTGAGTTTCGGAATTTCAAAAAGTGGCGCTTGGGAGCCCAAAATTCACTGATTTCGACCGTACAAAAAAATTTGAGTTTTTTGGAAGTGGGGGTGCTAGCTTTACCAACCCTTATTTTGAAACCTTCATTTCGGGGTGTAGTGGGGTACAAAAAATAATGTTTTTGGTATCCCTGAAAAGCCCAAAATTAGCCCAAAACTATGGTGCATGAATTTTTGAGTTCTGAGAATTTGAGGTGGTTTTGGTTTTTGGTTTTCTTATTTAGGGGTGAGTTTTGGAATTTCGAAAAGTGGCGCACGGGAGCCCAAAATTCACTGATTCAGACCGTACAAAAAAATTTGAATTTTGAGGAAGTGGGGGTGCTAGCTTTACCTACCCTTATTTTGAAACCTTCATTTCGGGGTGTAGTGGGGTACAAAAAATAATGTTTTTGGTATCCCTGAAGAGCCCAAAATTAGCCCAAAACTATGGTGCATGAATTTTTGAGTTCTGAGAATTTGAGGTAGTTTTGGTTTTTGGTTTTCTTATTTAGGGGTGAGTTTTGGAATTTCGAAAAGTGGCGCACGGGAGCCCAAAATTCACTGATTCAGACCGTATAAAAAAATTTGAATTTTTTGGAAGTGGGGGTGCTAGCTTTACCAACCCTTATTTTGAAACCTTCATTTTGGGGGTAGTGAGGTACAAAAAATAATGTTTTTGGTATCCCTGAAGAGCCCAAAATTAGCCCAAAACTATGGTGCAAGAATTTTTGAGTTTTGAGAATTTGGGGTGGTTTTGGTTTTTGGTTTTCTTATTTAGGGGTGAGTTTTGGAATTTCGAAAAGTGGCGCACGGGAGCCCAAAATTCACTGATTCAGACCGTACAAAAAATTTGAATTTTTTGGAAGTGGGGGTGCTAGCTTTACCAACCCTTATTTTGAAACCTTCATTTTGGGGGGTAGTGAGGTACAAAAAATAATGTTTTTGGTATCCCTGAAGAGCCCAAAATTAGCCCAAAACTATGGCGCAAGATTTTTTGAGTTTTAAGAATTTGGGGTGGTTTTGGTTTTTGGTTTTCTTATTTAGGGGTGAGTTTTGGAATTTCAAAAAGTGACGCTCAGGAGCCCAAAATTCACTTGTTTTGACCGTACAAAAAGTTTTGAATTTTGAGGAAGTGGGGGTGCTAGCTTTACCAGCCTCATTTTGAAATTTTAATTTCGGGGTATTGGGAGGTAGCCCAAAATTTTTGAATGGGGGCTGAAATTAGCCCAAAATTAGCCCAAAATTATGGCGCAAAAATTTTTCAGTTTTTCGAAAGTGGGGGTGCTAGCTTTACCGACGTCTGATGTCGCGGCTTCTTGAATTTGAAAGCGATATTTCGATTTTATGGGGTATTTTACATGAAGCCCGTATGACATTTTCCAAATTTTCAAAAAATGGCTCCATCGATTCTGATTAAATTTTGTTGGATAGTCTGAAATATTTTAAAGAGAATAGAGCAGGTCTTATGTTGGTTGAAAACCGTGATTTTTCAAAAATTGAAAAAATTCAAAATTGTTTCGGCGTTTTTCGAAAACTATTATGAAGATGCATTTTTTGCGTAACGAATTGTATTCATCAAAAACGGATCTTTAACTAAGGTCATGTTAAATGTTTCGAAAATATGAGTATTTCTCGAGTAATTGGGCGTCAAACTTATTCACCCGCTCAGGAAATCCTGCGCTTCGTGATCGTAATTTTAGAAATGTTTCGAGGCAGTTGGATGCTACATAAGTTTCAATGTGTGTATCATCTCATATTTCTTTGTTCGTTTCTTATTTTGGAGCGTTTGTTATTCATTTACAAATTAATCTTTTAGAAATTCTTTAAAACCTGTTTGAAATAAATATGAAATAAGATTGCTAGCTTTCAGTTGCCCGCTTCCAATGTACGCAGTTGGATGCTACGTAAGTGAGAATTTGTATGTTATTTCATATTTAATTTTATTTATTATTTTTTTATTATATTTATGATATTTCATTTTAAATTTTATCCTTTAAATGCGTTAAATCTGAAAATGAATAGATGAGCTGTCATTGTTGGTTGTTGTAAACTATTGTTGTAATGCCGCACTGATAACAGAAGGCGATAATGTCGACTGCCTTTTGTCCGCGGTAATATACACTAATACTTTTGTAATTTGTAGAATATTACGATACCATAGTGTTTAATAATTACTATTATATATTCTTCGATCTATTTGCATTTGTTTGCCAACGCTAACGTAGCCCATATCCTTTTGCATTTGTTTGCAAACGTATTCCTTACGTTCGTGAATATACTGCATACCTTATAAAATGAATTCAATGCCAAAAATATATTTTATTTTATAGTTTGGGATAAAAACCTATTGCTTGCAACTATTTAATTTTTGCTTGAACCTATTGAATTTCCATTACTAATGGCGAGAACGTACGTGCTGTTTTAGCACCACTAGTTTTCTTCAAGTTTTGTATAATAAAGATTAAACAAGGAACGCCTAAAAGAAAGGCGTGGGTCTCATTTTCGTTGAACTCTGAATTTTCGAAAATTGCAAATTTGTAAATAATGGGAGAATGTATGTGTTGATGTAGCACCACTAATTTATTATTCCTTATCGTATATATGTAAACAAAAAAATTAAGAAAATCTAATGGATGTAACAGTATGCGAGAGGATGGAAGGATGTAAGAATATAACAAAAATGTTTCTCAAAGGTTGATCGTTGTTGTGTCAATTTTTTTTCCGAGGGCGCTTCTTTAAATTAAGAGAAGTCAGGCATTAAGGAAAATGGTTTTAATATAAATGAAACTTGGACCCCAGAGTGAGAAAAACTTAACAAATGCCGTAATTAAACGTGAGTCAGAACTTACGAAATAGGTTATTAAATCCCTAAACTTTCTCTAATTAAATAACAGAGAAATATATGGGAAACAGTTCCTTCCCGGGAAAACAACGTAACCGGAGGTGATTCTCACTATTTAGGTCATGCGAATAGAAATAATTTATTCTGAGAAGAGAAATTATGCTTTACAACAAAACTTAAAGCAACTCGTTAAGGTTATATAAATCAAAACATCTGTGTATTCATCAACAAAAACGCTCTTCTCAGACGCAGTACTTGTATAACCGCTTAAATGAATTCTATCAACGTCTCTGTAATAAATCTACATAAGTCTAGCAGTCAGAGGCTCCCTTGAAATATCTTTAACGCTTTTACGAAACAATTAAATAGACTCTATTAACTTGAAATAAGATCTTCCTTCTGAGTTGTAGTCTTCCTCCAATGGTTTCTGGTTTTTATATAATATCTTTTCACTGATTATTATGTATTTTTATTTTACAATACAATTCCTTATAAATTAATAAGATAATGATGAATTTAAATAAATAAATAAGGCAGAAAACTGGAGAAACAATTAGTTTTTTTAATATTTACCAGTAGTAACTTTCCAACAAACTTCAGAGAATGTATTAAGAATGTATCTTTGTGGTATCTGTGTCGTTAAGTATTGTATAGAGTATGTTTTTTAACATATACATACAGACTCATATTTGGTCGTAACTTCATCATAACTGGGAATTACAGTAGTAGTCGAAAATGGCATCTATGGCTAATCTTGGCTGCTTTTTCTACTTTTTGAGAGCAAATAAAGATGTACTGAGTTGTCGAAGAAAATTACGAAAGCCCACTTAATTTTGACCATCTGAACATCGGGACCAGATCTATATCTACGTCTATATCTATGCGAGTGTGAATATTTATAAAAGAACAGAGGTCCTATTTTTCTCTCTAAGATACTATTTTATAAATTTTTTCACTAATGAGGATCTTTCTGCAAAAGAGGCAAGATAATGCCCCGTTTTGAGATAATTTTTATTCAGAGTGTTAAATAAGCTCTAATGATTGGGTATCTGCATTTTGGTTTAAGAGATCGTATTAAACGCTGTCAAAGGCTTTATTGATATCAACAAATGTCAATTACTTTTAATGCAGATATCTAAATCGCATCACAAATATTTTGTAACTTAACTTCGTTTCTCGTTCTACTGATGGTTTCTTTTAAATAAAAAAGTATTATTTTTGAAAATTCACTAGATCAAATTGATCGATTTTCCTCTTGTTTCCTATTTGTATAATATTTAGTTTTTCTCTTCTCTTGCAATTTCAGCAGAAGCCATGACCGAATTTCCCAGATGTGATTTTGTGCGTTTGAAGTTTAAGATCCGGGTTCTGTTATTGTTGGTCGATAGTGGGTGAATAGCGATGGATTGCACACATTTGTAGTTGTTCTTTCCTAGTTTTAAGATTGTCCAATTATTTTTCTCCTGGGACTTGTACCAGCTTCAGGGGATGCCGATTTCGACTATCCCCACTATCTCCGACTATCCCCATATGTCCGGGTACCCATTATGTCCTTCATGGGGACACATATTAACCTTTTCACTAGACATTGACCCACATGCGAGCTCCTCGGTCTGTGGTCAGCATACTCACAAGGCCTTCCGCGACAAAGACACATACATGAAAGGTAAGGTAAAACAACCAAGCTCACGATGGGACTCGAACCCACCACCCTTCGGTCCTAGTAGCTGAATCGGCACACGCTCTAGCCACCACGGCCATCCAGATCGGCCTAAGATTCTCATATTGGACGTACCGAATATTTTTAAACCTAATCCCAATTTGTCGTTTTGTAAAACATGTTTTATTGTCCTCTGGTCAAGAAGAGGATTCGATTCCGTGCAGTGATCTCCAACAGAAAGTAGCCGCGCTCAATACACTGCTACTCCGCAGACTCTCCTATCGAGACTTTCGCCAAGCGTCGACCAGGAAACAACGCCAGCTTTTCTCGGCCCTCTTACGTCGCCACTGAATCGGCTCTCCTTCGCGAGGGGTTCCGCGCGGGGTTCCGAGAACTGGAGAAGGGGCGAGAGAGCTCCAGGGACCCGGAGCTTCGCGGGCGTTGAATCCGGACCTGCAGCCTCCCGCATCTGTGGACCTGTTGCATCCGCGTCCCTTCGCAAGAGGCGATACTTCCGCGGGATTCCCGCGGAGCTTTCGTGCTCTCAACAAAGGTGGCTCAGGGCATCAATTGATGTCTCCGCAATGCCTCTGATTGGGAGGTGCTAGGGTTCGTGCCGAGCTGTCAGATAACAGATCAGTTCACCCGCTCTCTGGAGGAGAATTCTAGGGGTCGGATGCTCTGATCGTTAGTTTTCTATGGTTTCTCCGATCAAGACCAAGTGAATGGCGGAGTACTTCCCTAAAAACGGGCCGCGGACCGCGCGTGCTCTCTTTCCTTGCTGTTTCTTGTCCTATCCTCACTCCATGCTTACACACACACACATGCACTACACTACCACACATGTCGGGAGCTTAGAGCGTGTCTCGGCTGAGGTGGTGCCACGTAGTGAGAGACATCTAATTGAGGAAAATCTCCTCTAGCCAACGTAGGTCGGCACCGGATCTAGCCAGCCAGTGGGGAAGATCACTATCACCGTCCACGATAAAATCATGGGCTAAACTAACGAGACTGTTGATCTTTGTAATTTACACGCTTGGAATCACCTATCATTCAAATGTGTTTTAAAAAACGAATAATTCTCATGCAAATAGTTCGCACGGAGTAAAATACATCGGACTTTTTATCTTACACAGCTCTTAATCAATCAAATTTTATTAATTTTCAATGGAATGTTAATTTCCTTCAACAATTTAAGTAGAAAGACAATGTAGTTCAGAATTTTCTAGTTTTTCCCAGGTTTAGAAATTGCTGGCTTTGCAATTCTTCGCATGCTTGCCAACTATTTTTGTGTATAACGTATTCTACTACGGATTATAATTATTTGTAAGTAACATTTTTACGACGATTAAACCTGTCAAATTGATTATAGTGGAGGGAATAGTTGTGTAATAGCCATCAAACGATGCAGTGCATCTTTGAGGACTCAAAACTATCCTGTGATTAACTACGTACGAGTACGTATCAGGTCTGTATTTTGATGTTATTATCGTCGGGACACGATCAATTTTAAAAATCTTCACCATATGTATGTGAACTAATTTTTTAGAAAATTCATTTGCAACTACTGCTTTCAACATCAAAATAAATTCTTTTATTGCTGAATTAGAAGCGATAAATAATTTGCAACATAAAAATAAATGTTGCTCTAATCTTACTCATCTTTTAATAATTACATGATTCTCAGGTTTGACCGAGATTATTTTGATATAAAAATTTCACTTATTTTTATTTTTCTAACGTCCTGTCTGTGAAGACTGTTCTCTTGACCTCGATCGTCACGCATTTTTTCGGCCGAAAAGTCTGTAATTCAGGATCTTCTTGGGTATTGTGCCTGGCTCCATAAACATTACAAGATACTTCCATCTTCTTTTGTAATGGGTTGTAATTTATTATTATTTTATTAATTTATTATTATTGTTTGCATCCGTAATTCTTGCCTTATTATTTTATTTTCTAATGTAATCTAGTAGTGTACAAACTTTTATTAATGAAAGAAATTACATTTCTGTTGTTCCTGCCTGTAATCCTTTACGTTAGGTGTTCCTGTTTCCGATCCGTACATTTGTGTGGAAATGTCCATAACTTAAAAAAATTATTTTACAATATTTCCGTTACTTTTCTAGTTTCCTCTCCCTAGTTTCTTCTTAGTCTTCGTGGTAGGGGGCATTGCGGATGGCCGGTAACTAATCGATGTAGAACTTGAACATTTATAGCAATAATTGTTATGAAACACTTTTCGACATATTCCAAATGTTGTGATTTTAAGATTGATTCTTTTAAATTCCTTACTCTCCGTTCATTCAAAAAGTCTAATAATACAGGCTTTCAAAACGTGGCAACTATCCATTAGTCACACTCCAGAATTTCTACGTGCCCGCGTCCTCTAGATGAAATGGAGGAGATAGGAATATGGCAGATGGTGCGGAGCATATTTCATGCATCACATCATTCGGAGAAAATTGTGGTAGATTCTGATGTGAAAATTGCCTGCTTCATTATTGGAACCTCGCGGGCGGGAGGCCCGACTTATAGCCAACGGGGAAAGATCACCCTCACCTCCCGCGATGATATATGAACTATACTTACGGAACTAATAACGTTAGCGGTTGACGCGACCGAAATTACTAATCAATTAGTCAACTGGACTTTTAAGCTCCCTATCGGTGGCATATACACGAGGAAGGGTTCTTCTGAGTAATTTCCTCTCAATTGAGAGTAAAATCCCACCAACCCAACAAATTCGATGAATTGGAAATTTTCGATTGAGGAGAGGGATATTAAAAATGTAATAAAAATTTAGATAAAAATTTATGTTTATTAGAGACAGTGGGGAGATCATCAGACATCGAACTGAATAAGCTAAAGTTCACTGCGACTTCTTTAAGAAGCGCTAAATTTTCAAATAAATTTATTAACATTTAGTATTTTTTCTAATTTTTATAATATTCTAGAAATACTGACTAAAAATGTCTGACCAATATACTCGGGATAGTAGACAGAATATAATAAGCTCAACTTCATTTTCCAAATCTCTCCACTACTCTCTCTTTCTCTCTCTCACATTTTATATTTTCTGTCTACCAAAGTCAATCATATAACTTCCACGTAACTCACTGTTCTTATACCTGGAAGGCACTATACCGCAGCTTCCTCGAAGAGGGGGCTGCCGGAAAGTGAAACCAAACGCCTCAATAAATTGTTTCGACCCTAAAGCCCTTTAAACGGTCATTTTTCATATTTTTTCTGTACCGAAAATGAATGAAAAAGGATAGTTACGCGCTACGGTGTCGAAAATGGATGAACTAGAAAGAGCGTTTTACACGGTCATTTCGTTTTCTGCTCGCAATCGTGATGAAAATATTTCCCCTAGACATTGCAAAAAGCGCTGAAGATAAACAGTTAAACATATCTACGGTAACATATTAGGTTAGGCTATATTACAAATGATGACAGAACAAGATTATTAGAACACAGTACATGTTTTATTTCTCATTACATAATCTCTAAGCTGCGGCCTATTACTTCCCTATTTTTACCTTCATTGGAAAACGCAATCTTTTAAGTTACTTATTCTTTTTGCGGATTTAGGAGTATTATAGGCATGTTTTATAATGCCTATAAATGTCTATTTTACTTATAAATGTTTTTTGTATTTAAATGCCTAAATGTTGCATATTTTCGTATTTATTAATCAAAATGCAATTATCCTTAATCAAAATGTAAAAAATTGGGCCTTTTGCAGAGTACAGAGAAATGGAACAACTGTCGATGTACTATTTTCCATTGTACTGCCACCACAATGAGAGTATTTCGTATTATCAAACACATGCAAAATCACTTATGGTAATCAGAGTTATTTATTTCTTTGAATTTCTACGCATTTTTTTACTCAAAAACGGCTAATTTTTTTTCTTAAAATGTATCAAAGGACGGTATAAAAATTGCTGTCGGTTCTTTTCGCAGTTTCTATTTTCAAAATTGCAAAAAGTTTACGTTGAAAAAGTATAATATTTGTTACAGAAATTTTTGTCGTAAATGAAATCTGTTCTAAAAACAGATCTCTGAAATAAGCTCATGTACGTTTTTAAAAAAAGCTGATTTTGCGAAATTTCTGCTTGAAATTAATGCGAATTATAAAAAAATCTCAAAAGCCGCTACAATTTTTTTCTACATGTAGAACAAGGGATGCTTAAAAGAATGTTGTAGATGTCATTTTCATTGAACTCTCTGAAATTTTGAAAATTGCAATTTTTAAAATATTTTTAGATATAATGCGAGAAACTATGTGCTGTTGTAATGACACTAGTTGCATAATTTGTGTTATGAGAGACGATTAAAACAAATCATACAATGATTTCAATTATGTTTAAATTAAATTTGAGGAAAAGGATCTTTAGCATTAGGCAGCATTAGAGTTCAGTTTGAATTTAATTTAAAGAGTTCAGTTTGAAAAGTATAAAATGTACTGCGATTCAGCTTGTTTTGTCGAAAATACTCCTAAGTGATAGAAAGGGTTTCTACGAGGAATTATCAGAACAATGATAAAAGCAAACATTGCATGAAGGTAACTGTTTTGTTTACTTCAGAAACTTTTTACACACGTGTATAAATACGGATAAGAAAAAATTATAGTGCCTTTTAAATGCCTACTTTACATTTTTAAATATCTATTTTGTTTGCATATTTCTAATGTTTTGTGCTTATAAATCCGCAGCTTAATAATCACTTCACATTATAATTCAATACATTAGAACGCTTTCGAAACTGTACAAAAGCGCACCAGACGCATAGAAAACCAGAGAAAATTCCAAAAAGTGACGCCAGGAGCGTGTTAGTCTAGCTGGTGAAATCTGTACCGGAAAAAATAGGCATGCAAGCAGAAATTTTTCGTACAAATTACATCCATTCTGGTCCGTCAGTTTTGTGTACCGAGGAAAAATAATGAAATAATGCAAACCGGGCTTAACAGCATTGGACCAACATTCAGCCCTGGTTGAAAAGCGATCGTGACTACTGAGCAGAGAGGAGACGATATCCGCTCAAATTTTCTCCACTATTGCTACCAATACTAATTTTACCTGATGGTTGAATTCATTTTACTCTCTCGTATACTTTCTCGTACATAGAAAAGAGAAAATATTGTAATGCTGCAACGAAAGTGCCGATTTTTGGACAGAAAGACTCGTTTCTTGCGTCCCTGTAACCGAAAAAGTGTATTTTCAAGTTTGTATATGAAGTAAATTACTTTCTCTAATACGTTGTGTAGTCAGAATTTACGTTTTATGGATTCTTGATTTCAAAAACTTTCAGCAAAACTTCTTTCGCCTGCCAGTCCGTCTGTCTCTGAGGAAAAAGCTGGTGCCCAACACTTTCACAGAGTTTTCATCAAATTTAATATTCCTCAATCTATCTGGCAGTTGTCGCGACCCCTACATTTTCCTGCAGCATTTTCGAAATTTTATCAAAAAGGCATCTAATTTATTCTCGAAACTGATTATTCGAAAAGATTAACACACGTTCATAAAAATTGTACAACTCTGATTTGCAATAAATCTCTGAATTTTCGAAAAATGCAAGAATGCAATGGCATCCTAGCGTCCGTTATATTCAACTTCAAAGTTTTGTGACAGATTGTTTAGAAATACACAGTTTCGATGTTACTAGATTTCTCTCTAACTGAAAATTAAAAGCATTTAATACACAGCTGTTTTGTCATTTCTTGTATTTCTTGCCATTTCTTACAAATGAAATTCATTGCATAACCCGGACTTGTTTAAATTAATCCGAAGCTCGAAACTTACTTCTGAAACCTGAAGTGTCTGGATTGATTAATAAGTGATTCGGGTACGTTAACAGCTAAGGTCATTAGCTCCGTAAGTGTAGTGCATGTTTTATTGCGGGAGTTGGCGGTGATCTTTCCTCGTTGGCTGTCGAGATTCAGCGCCATCTTACATCGGCTTGCGGGGATTTTCCCCAACCAGGTATCTCCCACCAGACACCGCCTCAGCCGTCTCATTTGTGGTGGTGTAGTGCATGGAAGTATAAATGTGTGTATATGTAAGGGGAGGGGATATGTGAAGGAAGAGGAAGGAAAGATCGCGCGCGGTCCGTGGCCCGTTTGTTAAGGTTCTGCTCCAGCAATCGCCTGGCGTTGATCGGAGAAACCACGGAAACACCCGATCAGAGCAGCCAGTTACTAGAACTCTCTTCCAGACACCTGCTGAATTCGACCAGTGTCGAAAAACGTGCCACCGTCGGGACTCGAATTGTAGGACCTCCCAGTCGATGCATCAGTCGGTGCCCTGAGCCATCTCTGCCGGTGGGAGTGTCCGGGTGAAACGCGGATAAGTGGCATCACTACTTGCGCGTCCCCAGGGTGAAATGGTCGAGAGAGAAAGATGGCAGGTGGTAGGGGACTGTTTTATGCAACACGCCGCTCGCAGAAGACCGGATCCATCCGTCGCAGTCTGAAGTGAAGCTGGCGACCACAATGCGATTTGTCCCTGCCTCTCCGCCTACTTTCTCTGTCCGCGGAGGCGAACGCTGCGTTTGCTGTTTGGAAGTGGGTTACCAGAAAGTCATCGGTCATCCTCGTAATCATCTTCATTGTTGTGCTGCTGTCTCTTGTGGATAAACACTCTTTTTATGGTTCAAGTTCCTTCCTAACGCCATCTAAGAGACACAGATCATAAAAATTCAGAAGTCCTTGACTATTCCTGAGTCCCCTGAATGGATTTAAAATAGAAATAGAAAAATATTGAACAGTTCTAAAAAATTGTGAAGGCTATTTCAATGATTACTGTGATAAAAAAACTTATTAAGAGTTCTAAACACAATCAACAAGAAATCGGTTTAAATTTTATTCACGATGAAGGTAACCCATCGAAAAAGATGGGACGAAATGAAATGGCTAGGGGTTGTTAAATTTAAGGATATTAGGTATAATGACAGAAGGTTCAATTTTTAAGCTTGATGAGAGGACTATAAAAACAAGTCTAATAAAAATTTGGACTAGTTAATGTATATTACAATTTGGTCCAAGAGACGAGAATGTCTAATCCATCCATTCATCGAAAGAAATACGTAAGTAACATAATGTCATCCGCGTTAACATCAGAATATTATCAGAATGAGTCCGGAGCCTTAGGAAATTACATGTTTTTGTCTTTAAACCTTTTTTTAATAATAATAGAGTGAAATACGCTTGTAATGATGGGAATGCCCTCTTGTCACTCTTATATCTGATTTTTCGAAAATTGCGTTATTGAATACAGAATTTTTTGTTCAAATAAAATTTGTTCTTCACAATATTAGTTCTTTAATTTAAGCCGTGTACATATTTCGAAAATTTTAATAGATTTTGCTGAATTTCGAACCGATTAGAAGAACACTGAAAAATGGCGCGAGTCCCATTTTTGTTGGAATTTCTGATTTATCGACAAAACTGACAGGCGCTGCACCAATTTTCGGTGAACACTGAATTTGTGAAAATTGTAAGCCATTAATATTGAAAAAATTAAGCACAATTTTTTGAAAAAATAAGTATTTTATGCGTTATTTTTGCTTGAAGGTAATGCAATTTCTAAAACAAACCTCAAAAAGCCTCCAATTTATAGAAAAAAATTTCTTGTACGTGGCCAAAAGCAGTGAATTAAGAATGCGGAGCTCGTACCATTTTCGGCGAATTCTCTGTATTTTCAAAAAGTGCAAAAATTTATCATTGGAAAATCACAATACTGACGATAAATACTTTTTGTCAAATGAAATTTGTTCTAAAATAACATCTCGTTAACAATTGTCGTGG
>BLKR01016444.1:0-27677 GCA_011170035.1 Teleogryllus occipitalis | reverse complement strand
TCCCGCCGCTGTTGCTGTCAACACCGCTCCGGCATTCCCATCCACCTTTACTCCCGCTATTCCTGCCTTCATAGAGGGTGCTGAGAAATTCGTATTTCCAGGCGTGTCAACCCTTTTGGTCACTAGTCACGAACTGCATGTTGAAGCCGGAAGGAGGCAGTGTTTACCTATGAGAGATCCGACACCGAGCTACAAGTCGGCTTGCGAGGTTTCCCATCCTGAGCCCCAATCCAATCAATAGGCCAGACTTTTAGTTCATGACTGAGTTCTCGATACGTATGGTTGTGAAGTGCATGCACATGAGGTGCGTATGTGTGAGGGGTGAGGAGGGACGGATGAGTAAGAAAAGATCGCTGGCGATCCGCATTGGTAGTTAGAAAACTGTCTTGGCATTCACTTGGCATTCATGCTCTCACCGTCACCACCACCACCTCTATCATCCCGCATCAATACCGGAGCTCCTGCCGACTCCACCATCCCACCGCCGCCTCCGCTGGTCACACCTGACCACTCCGCCACCTTCGCCAACTCCGCCTCCGCCTCCACCTTCGACGCCGGGATAGCTGCTGGCGCCGATTGGCGACCGCCGTGTTCGCCGATTGACGGTTCGGCCCAGCGGTCACCCCAACCCGCTGCCCCCGCCTTCCTCTCTCTGACGCGGCCCCTGTCGAACGCACACTTCTGCCGACAGCGCAACTTCTCCGTCGTTTGGCGCCGTTCAGTTTACGATCCAGATTAAAATCCAAGCACCCGGGAACTACGATGGGTTTAACTGAATTCCCTAATGTACGAGTACGGCCTTACAATTGGGGCTATAATTCACGCTTTCAACTTTGTAGGGAAATAAAAGTTCCTACTCGCTTCCCTTAACAATAGAATGGCATGTGTGTTAAGTTAAATCATTGAATTATTTTATGACGAAAGGGATTACAGTGCTATTGATAAAAATTAAAAACTTGAGGGACCTGCAGAAAAAAATTGAATAAGATGCTGATGAACAAGAAGTAATGGTGAATGATTGATTCAGATGAGATAAATAAAACTGTATAGGAATCTAAATTCTTAAGAATTCAATTTCCATCTGCGATTTGTAGCTTTAAAACCTGCCGTTCTCGTTAAAAAAATACTAAAGAGAAAAGAAAACAATTCGTCAATTTTATAAATATAGATATTTTATAAATATAATATAGCAAATAAAGAAACCAAATATAAAACGCGAAAACTTGATGAAATTCAAATGTTCCAATTCCCAAAAATATTTTAAATACACGAGATGGATTTAGAACGTACAATCTATTTATCAGTAAACCAAGATAAATAAAATTGTCAGATTATCAATACAGGTTTTTTAATTTCATTACAACGATCGTTTTATGAGCTACATGTTGCACAAGAAGTACAAAAACTTATAGAAAGTACGTATACGTATTTTTATTACGTCCAGTATTTTTCGCAACAATTTACAGCAACTCTTAACTGTAAACAAAATGAATCACGTTCTCACACAACGAGCTGACAAATTCAACACCCAACGAAAACCAAATTCCCATTCCTCTGTATCACGATAGTTATTGCTGTCAGTACGATCGCGGTGGCAAGCACGAAAATCTTCACAGGCATCGCTTGCATTTGACCGGACGCCGGTGACCCGCCATCCGTCCGCGCGGATGAGGACGCTGCGAAAGAAGCCTAGTCCTAATTCAATAACGCGGCGCGGGACGGGGCGGGGCGGGGCGGGGCGGGGCGGGGCGGGGCGGGGCGGGGCGGGGCGGGGCGGGGCGGGGCGGCGTGGCGCTCTCCGGCGTGATTAATGCGCGCGTGTCACGGGGCAGGCGGACGTTCGCCCGCGCGGCCCATCCATTCAAATCCCAGGCGGCGCCCCGCGCCCCCGCGCCTTCCGCTCTCGCAGCCTCAATATCAGAGATCATAAATCCGCGCAGCCTCACGCCGCCGGCGCGCGCCGCTGCTGCTGCTGCTGCTGCCGGGACACCGCGCCGGCCCAGGGGCTGCCTGCGACCGCCCCTCGCCGCTCCCGTCGGCATTCCGCCGCATTCGCCCCGCGCAGACCGCGGCAGGCTTTCTGTTTCAGCCTACACTCCGGAATATTTTCGTCTCGTAGCCCCGTGGCTCCGTGCGTCCCGTTGCTTGCGTCCTTCTCCGACCTCCCTATGCTTACTCTCACATCATACCCCACCCCGCTATGTTCACCCCGTCTTTTACTAGTACTGCGTTCCATATCCCACTTTTCTCTTCATCTTCCTACTCTCATACGCAGCTGTCCCGTCTCCATCCCGCCACATTCGCCCCAAAGCCGTCTGGGGCAGGTTTTTTATTTCACCCTTCACTCCAAAATACTTTTGTCTCGAAATCCCAACTGGATTCTTGCTTCCCGCTGCTTCAGTCCTTTCTTACGTCCTTATGCTTTCCATCAAATTACCCCTTCCGTTATGTTCACACCATCCTTTATTTTCTTGCATTAAGTTCCACTTCCCGCTTTTCTCTTCATCTCATACGCAGCTCTCCCCGTCTGCATTCCGCCACATTCGCCCCAACGCCGACTGGAGCAGGCTTTCTGTTTCATCCAACACTCTGAAATACTTTCGTCTCGTAGGCCTGACTGGCTCAGTGTGTTCTGCTACTTGTGACCTTTTCCCAACTCCCTGTGATTTCCCTCACATCATACCCCCCTACGTTTGGGCCCGTCCTTTATTCCCTTGCATTGCGTCTTCTCTTGCATCTTTCGCTTCTCTCTTCATGTTCTACTCTCATAAGCAGTTCTCGCATCTTTCGCTCCTCTCTCCATGTGCTACTCTCATAAGCAGTTCTCGCATCTTTCGCTTCTCTTTCCATGTTCTACTCTCATAAGTAGTTCTCGCATCTTTCGCTTCTCTTTCCATGTTCTACTCTCATAAGCAGTTCTCGCATCTTTCGCTTCTCTTTCCATGTTCTACTCTCATAAGCAGTTCTCGCATCTTTCGCTTCTCTTTCCATGTTCTACTCTCATAAGCAGTTCTCGCATCTTTCGCTCCTCTTTCCATGTTCTACTCTCATAAGCAGTTCTCGCATCTTTCGCTTCTCTTTCCATGTTCTACTCTCATAAGTAGTTCTCGCATCTTTCGCTTCTCTTTCCTCCATGTGCTACTCTCATAAGCAGTTCTCGCATCTTTCGCTTCTCTCTCCATGTGCTACTCTCATAAGCAGTTCTCACACTCTTTCGCTTCTCTCTCCATGTGCTTTGCCTCTCATAAGCAGTTCTCGCATCTTTCCTTCTCTCTCCATGTGCTACTCTCTTAAGCAGTTCTTGCATCTTTCGCTTCTCTTTCCATGTTCTACTCTCTAACAGTTCTCGCATCTTTCGCTTCTGCCATGTGCTACTCTCATAAGCAGTTCTCGCATCTTTCGCTTCTCTTTCCATGTTCTACTCTCATAAGCAGTTCTCGCATCTTTCGCTTCTCTTTCCATGTTCTACTCTCATAAGCAGTTCTCGCATCTTTCGCTTCTCTTTCCATGTTCTACTCTCATAAGCAGTTCTCGCATCTTTCGCTTCTCTTTCCATGTTCTACTCTCATAAGTAGTTCTCGCATCTTTCGCTTCTCTTTCCATGTTCTACTCTCATAAGCAGTTCTCGCATCTTTCGCTTCTCTTTCCATGTTCTACTCTCATAAGCAGTTCTCGCATCTGCATTACGCCACTTTCGCTCCAGCTCCGAGAGGCCCCGCGCCCCGCCTGACGCCTCCCTCTATTCATCCTACATATTTTCCTACACTCCGCAACAAGCCCGACTCGTGCCATGCGTCCTGCTTCTTGTCTGTATTCCGTCATAATCGCCCCAGGCCCGACCGCCGTCTGAAGGATGCATCGTGTCCCGCCTCTCGCCTCCTACTATAGTCGTCTATCGGTCCTCCCACATCCTTCGTCTCTCACTTTACATTCTGCAGTGCACTCACTTCAACCAGTCTCATGATCTGGGACCATACACCCTACTTCTTGCCTTCCGTTCGCCTCTTTGCTCCCTGCTTATGTTCTCGTCTCACGCGCACCCCCGCCGTTTTCACCCCATCGTTTTTTGTTCCGCATTGTGTCCCACTTCTCGACAATATCTAGTTTTTTGAACCAATAACCAGTCCACTCTTCTCACAACCCACCTTCCACCTTCGAGGAGTACTTACTTTCTACCTTTGAACACGTACAGAATCGTTTGTACACAAGCGAATAATATATTCGGTTGAATACGCGAAGCGCCTGTAGCCTAATCGAGCAAAGCACTTGGTTTATGTTAAATTTTAAATAATAATTGTAAATTGAATTATAGGAACATTAGGCAACAAATAGAAAAGAACTGATTTCAAGCAGTATAATATCAAAAATGATCGTTTAATTGATTTGTTTCTTGTTGGTGTTTTGTAGAGGACCTTAACATTAAGCGCTCATTTGCTTCATTAAAAAATAATCAAATTGTTCACCAATATTATATGAGTAAATACGTGAGTATAGAACTTCTAGTTCTGAAGTAATTCCTTATAACTCTTTCAACATATTTACATTCCTTTCACAACATTCTTACAACATTCATTACATAATACAACTTACTACATTAATTTTGTAATAGTTGCAAATAAAGTTCTGGAGACGTGGTTATTCGGTTATATATTCTAGCTCTCCTATTCAAAACTGTTATATCTCATTCATCGTTGTTTTCCTGTCTAATTTACGTAGGGATTTCCATATCGTCTTAATATGAAGTATCATCATATGGGCATTTTTAATTGTCCAAAAACCGTACTGTATATAATCTAAAAATGTGAGCTGCTATTACTCATATATACATAGATTAATTTGATGTCGTAGGCTTGCGCGGCCAGAGTCATGATCTGGGCTGTCCAGGTGTCGCCGCGTCGAAGGCTCAGCCTTCGCCCGGTCAGCCCAGATCATTGATTAATTTGTTCCCTGTAGCGCCCACAATATGATGCGTATACGTATGGAGCCCTCCAGGTCTATTTTTTATCCTTTTGTGTTATACACGTCGTTTAGTTACAGTTTTTTTCTTTCAATTAAAGAAATCACTGAAGTCCTGATTGATTGATAGATTGTTGTTTCCGGCAATGTCAACTGCTATGGTGAATAGATTCGTTAATGTAGTGAATGTTTTACTCGGGAGGTGGCGGTGATCCTTCCTCTCTGGCTCTTGCAATCTGGCGCCGACCTACATATCAGCCTACGAGGGATTTCCCTCTTCAGGTATATTCTCCAGGGGGCACAGCCACAGTCGGAGAAGGTCCAAGCTCCCAATTGGTCTCCCGACATATTGTTAGGGTGCTTGTTAGTGTAGGTGTGTGAGAGTAAATGTAGATGATAGGACAAGGAAGAGGAACCAACGTTCGCACGCAGTCCGGGTCATTTGTTTGGTCACTTTCTCAGAATACACCTAATAGATTAGAGAAACCAGGAAAGACTGCCTATCAGAGCAGTTGGGTTGTGGAATTCTCCTCCAGGTAGCGACTGAATTCGACTGAGCTATCTAGTTAGTGTCCAAAATTCGCCACTGTCAACACTGAAACTCTAGGATCCTTCCGGTCAAAGTCGCTGGGAAATCAGCAGGAATTCTGGCTGTGAGCTAAACTCAAGTGATATGAAGTCCTGAAGTGAGGTTTGAGTGTTCAAAGTTATCTATTATTCCGTTTTATTTCACTAACTCGTAAACAGTAAAAATTCACCTTTGGACTTCTTAAAAATTGTGGTTCGTGGTTTCTTAAAAAATATTAAATAAGAATAATATAAAAAAGTATTAAAGTGTGTTTAAAACAGTACAGATTTTATCTCCCGTGTTCCAAAGTATATTGAGGAGTCACATTTAACAGAATGAACTTAAACATGATATAGGCCTATCTCGAAGCATGGTTGTTAGACTTTGTGAATATCGCTCGTACACCGACATCTTCTCTGTAGAAACCTATTATCCAGATTTCCGCTCTCCCGGCAACAGGTGCAATACACAATTAGCGGAGAGCGCCTTGCGTTTAGGGCGTGTCAGAGTGGGCATTCGCTGATGTATCTCCTTGCCTCAGCGGAACAGGTGGAGGGGCAGAGGTTGTGGCGGGGTGCCAGGCAACACGCACTGAGGCACTAAATTGCCGCAGGCGTGTTGGATCTTCGGAGAAACATGGTGTCCTTGAACTTGAGATAGAATTATAGATTAACCTGCATGTAGTATCACGACCTATTCGTGCGCCTGTCTATTCGCGGATCTAGCGCGCGCCAATGCATCTGATCTTCGAGAGCCACATATGACCTGGAGGATGAAAGTGTGTGGGGGGTATAGGTTGGTTGGTTGATTAGTGATTCCGGGCGCGTCAACAGCTAAGGTCATGAGTCCCGTAAGTGGAGTGATTTTTCCCCCGGGAAATGGCGGTGATCTTCCCCTGCTGGATGGCAAGATCCGGCGCCAACCTACCGTCGCGACAGCTAGCGGGGTCTCTCCCTAACCAGGACTCTCCCACCAGCGGGGCACCGCCCCAGCCGGGACAAGCTCTAAGCTCCCGACCGGTCTCCCGGAATATGTGGTAGTGTAGTGCGTATTAGTGCAAGTGTGTGTATGTTAAGGGGAGAGGATAGGACAAGGAAGAGGAAGGAAAGATCGCGCGCGGTCCGTCGCCCGTTTGGTAGAGTACTGCTCCGATATTCGCCTGGTGTTGATCGGAGAAACCACGGAAAACTACCGATCAGAGCAGTCGGCCGCTAGAATTCTCCTCCAGACAGCGACTGAATTCAACCTGGCTGAAAAGTTAGCGTCGAAAATCCTGCCGCCGTCAGGACTCGAACCTAGGACCTCCCGGTCAGAGGCGCTGCAGTGATATCAGTTGATACACTGAGCTACCGCTCCCGGCGGGGAAATGTTTTTGTCATATGTTGTTGCAAATGTAAAAAGAAACATTTTTCAAAATGTACGTTTTTCTTTTGTACCTGTTCTTTCCCTATGATGTATCACATTCTAGTTTGCGACAACATCGTGCTTGACTACTCTGAACAATATTATAATGCGAACGCATGTATTTAAGTTACGAGTAAAGGTTATGAAGGCCTTATAATCCCATACGTCTCTCATAATAGTCTGCTGCAGTAACATTTTGTAGAATAAAACGACGCAAAATGGTGTTCGAAAAATGAGAACGCATAGTGCTAAGTACTGAAAAATAGTGCTAAAAACAACCAATAAAATACTATTTTGTAATACTATAACAGATTAAACATTTTAATAAAAACAGTCTTCACGAATACCGTAATAATATAGTATAATTTACATCAGTACAAAACTTCTTTACATACCAAGAATACCTGAATATTTGCTGTTTCTAAGATCCACTTGTGAATAGGAAATATTTAACAGTGAGTGGTCTCTTCCATGGAGCTGTGCTGTCACATGATATCTGCTGTGTCGTAAGCAGAGGTGCACTGAGTTTGATATCTCAGTCTCTGCGTGAAGTAGGCGGAATAAAATAATCAAATATTTGCATTTCTAAGTCAAAAATCATTTTCCAGCATCCTAGTACCGTGTGGAATTATTGTGCTAATAAATCTCCAGGTGCTAATAAAATAAGAATGTATGTTCTATGAAAGCATATATTATATATCTAGTTTTTCGATGTAATTGTAAAACTGATTGAAATAAGCAAAAAAAGTCACCTATTCATCTTTAAGAAGGAAATGAAAACCAATTTTTCAAATATATTGTAACACGAGGATCATTAATACAATAGTTTACTTTGATAACAACAATCTGTTTTCTGTGTCAAACAAGTAATGTGTTAGCATGCATACGCTAAATTATGATAGAAATGAAAGAAATATTACCACCATTCCAGATAAAGACCAAATTAATTGACCTCGATTTATCTGTACAAAATGCAGATCACCAGGAATTAAAATTAATGGGAACTTATTAATTGATTTAAAGCGCCATTATCAAACAAAAGAAAGAGAACGGTCGATTACCGATGAGCTACCTATTAACGGGAGTATCTCTAATCTCGATGTTCATTGCTATTTGCCGGCTAAACTGTTTTGTACACCAACGAGTTCGTTGAGCACCATAGCTATCTCTGTCACGTTGCAACAGTTTCAAATGATCATGAATGCCCAATTATTGAAAACTACAATGCGCCTGATATCTGTTCCCCTGCCAATTTCTGAATCTGCCCACCTGTCGCAAGTTAATTCGTAATTTCGAGGGTGGAATAACGGTTAAAATAAATCTTATCAAAACAACTAGTTAAAAAGTAAAAAGACTGAATTGGCTAACTGAAATAAATCATGGAACATTATGGGGATAATTGCTGCTCGAGTACAGAGAAAAATATCGTACTTTTTCACTATTTTCACTTTCTCAAAAAATACACGCCACTCTGCAATATTAATTTAGGACTTCAATAGTCATTACTTTATTGGTGGAGCACTTTCGCACAAAACCCATTCCGCTAGTGTAAAGTGATGTGCAGAAAAAGCAGCTACGAGCAAGCGAGTATTTTGTTTGCGTTCCCAAACTTGGAGCAGAAGGTCCAATGAAAATAACATCATTCAAAATTAAATGTTTGTTCAAACGACTAATATAAATTATTAACGGTAGAAAATATCATAACAAGGCAGTGAGTAAAACACATACTGACAAAATTAATGCAATAACATTTTGTCTCTAATCAATTATTAAATTTTCACTTGTGACGACTTCGATTTACAGTTGCATTAGCAAGAAAGAAATGTGATACTGATCACGTACTGTATTTTATTTGACTAGCTATAAATGTTCTTCGAATTCTGCACCACAATATTGTACAATGTATTATTTCAACCGGGAGCGGTAGCTCAGTTCATCAATTGATGTCACTTCAGCGCCTTTGACGAGGAGGTCCTACATTCGAATCGTGACGGCGGCAGGATTTTCGACACTAGCTTTTCAGCTAGGTCGAATTCAGCTGCTGTATGAAGGAGAATTCTAGCGGCCGGCTGCTCTGATCGGTAGTTTTCCGTGATTTCTCCGATCAACACCAGGCGAATGCCGGAGTAGTACACTAACAAACGAGCCATGGACCGCGCGCGATCTTTACTACCCCTTCCTTCTCCTATCCTCACCCACCCACACACACACTAACATGCACAACACTACCACATATTCCGGGAGACTGGTCGAAAGCTTAGAGCTCGTCCCGGTTGAGGCGGTGCCCCGCTGGTGGGAGAGCCCTGGTTAGGGGGGAAACCCCGCTAGCCGTCGGTAGGTCGGCGCCGGTTCTCGCCATCCAGCGGGGGAAGATCACCGCCACCGCCCGAGGAATGAACATGCACTACATTTACGGGACTAATGGCTTCCTCTGTTGACGGAAACACTAACCAACCAAAATTCAATTTTAAAATACCCCTTCAGCTATGTAGTATAATAAATGGTTTTCAAATTTCTTGAATAATGATGATGTACCCACAAGAGATAAAATTAGATATTAAACACGAATATTGCAAATTCTTTTAGCTATCATAGGTGAGTTAGTATACTGGTATTACAATTAAAGTAATGCATCATATGGTAAGGACATCGATGCCAACAATGTCTCATAGGAATTAAACACTTAAGTAGATTAATGGTACAGGAGTTTCTCCTTTGCTTTCTATAATGAGTGCCTTAGGAAATATTCCTACATTTGTCTGGCTTTGTGAAAATATAACAAAACACTGTCCGATCAGGCGTCCTACCGACATTAAAGAAGAGAATATTATTATCATAACACGTTCAAAATATACAAAAGCTCTACAATTAATGTGCGATTATGCCTGAATATAATATCAATGAGTCTTTCAAAGAGGTGAAATACGACTTCGCTCATGACAAAGTCACAAACACCCAACTAAGAACACTCCATACACTGCACATCGTATTGCCTTCAACTACGAGCACTTCAGTAATTATCCTAATTAAAATTTAGTCAGTAGCGCTCGTATTCTGAATGCGCTCGAACTACGCCTTCTGGGATGCAGTAATAACTACTTACCCTGCGTCGGCAACGCGACAGAATTCACAGTTCTGTCCCTAAACAAGCCTATTACCGCTCTCGTACTCTGCCGTAGCGCACTGAACAACAAAAGCAACTGTTAATGGTTGAGGAGGAGCCCCCCTCCCCCCAGGGGCACTCAGAGAAGAGGTTGTGGCAGTCTGTGTCCCTACTGGCGAGGGATGGAGAGAAGGGTGAAACAGAGAGAAGTTGTGGCGAGGAGACGGCGGGATGATCGTTTAGCCTTAGAGGAAAGACTAATACATTTCTCTATGATTTACTGGAGTGTAGATGGAGAGAGAGAACTAGAAAGCTTTCAAGTCACTGACAATGTGTTTAAAGTAAGGGAAGTGTTTAACCGAGGGAGATTCCCTTCCACATTTTTACACAAATACATCAACATCAAATGTTCTTAAAACAATAAAAAATTGCATTACACCGAAGAAGTAAAGAATAAAGAACATGTGACTAGCATGGCACTCACTACAATGATATTCAATATCAAATCCTAAACTCGTACAGGATGACAAATATTTAACTTACAATTAGAATTTATCATTTATTGACACTTAATAATAAAATTACACATTTAAGCACTGCATTAAATTTGAATATTTTAATAAATACTTTCACCTACGTTTACAAGTACAGTATGTAAGTGTATATGAAAAAAGTGTAGCTTCGCATTCCAATAAGCAAACAAATTGTGGAGCCTCCGTCTCTCGTCATTTTTTAACGATGGAAGCTGGATAGAGCACATCAGTACAACGAGACCATCGGCTTTGTGTAAAAAGCTAAAAAATGTAGGGATGTTGCACAGGAATTTCAAAACACGCAATAGACTGAGCCCAGAGGCGGGAGAGTTCACAAAAATATCGTTCCATTACTCCGAGCTGGCAGCATGAAATACGCGCAGCCCGCGTGATGCTCAAAGCCCTTGGGGCCGATTTACTTAGTTCTTGTTTTAATTTCTGAGAATTTCTCTCTTGTACGAACACACACTGCGGTCTTATTAAATTAGACCCGATGCGAAGAGAAAGGGACGAATGTAATTTGTGTTTCTAGCCAAAAATACTTGCAAAAAATGTTTTCTTCCTTTTTACATTTTTTTACATTAGCTCTCTGAAATAAGACTGGTAAAGAAATAACACTTAAATCTCACTGGTAGAAGATTAAGTCACAATAGGATTTGTTTGCATAATCTCAATCCTATTATATAGTCTTGATCTATTAGTTTTTTTTATTCGGTGAAAGAAATATTATTTTGAATGAAATATATAACAGATGAACGTGACTGAAACATGAGGTAGGCAAAAGAAATGTATTGTGATGTGTAGAGAGCAGATTTTGTCCGCTGCTTCTGGGAATAGACAAGTGAAATTTCTGGACATTTGGTTAGAATTTGATGTTACACAGATTAATTTGTTAGTGCAATTTGGGCATATTTAGCCGAGTTCTTCTGTCGGTGCATATTCATGAAATTATAAGTGCATCTTTTGCATATTACGTTTAAATAGATACTTATGTCTAGAACGTTTCATCTTTTCATAGAATTTATTTATTTGTGAGAATTCACTAATTAGAAAGAGCGTGTCACATTATTTCTTGATATCATGTTTTAAAACCAGACAGAAGAAATTATACAAGGCTACAATGTTGTTCACTAAGATGTGTTTTACTTCAATTATTTCTCCCGCGAAGTAAGCTAGGTTAAATTATGTTTGCACAAAAATATACATTTGAATTCAAAGCATACTTATCCTGAATTTTATTAAGAAAGATTTATACACAAATAATGAAATATTGGTAATATAATTGCATATTATAGTGCATATTTATAAATTATTAGGTCATAAATGCATATTTTTAGAAGCATACTTCACGATAAAATAGCATAAAAATCCCCTCCCTAGTGATGTGGCAGAGAATAAAAGAGTGTCTTACGGTAGAAGGACGTCTTCTGCGATAACAGAGTATCGATTACTTTAAAGAATAAATAAGAAATCTCTGTAGGACGTGCATCAACAAACGCAGGCTCCGCAACTGACAATTCAGTAATGGCAATTGACAGGAGAGAGATCCACCACCAGGGAATCGAAGGAACCGTCGGATGGAATGAGGGACGACAGGGCGCCGCGATTAAACGGCGAGTAATTCCTTTGGGGGCAGCAGGTAGCAGGGGGCTTAACCGAGGAACATCAGCACAAGTGAACGACGGCCGGCGAGCTAAGACGACAGGGGCGAGGATGTACGTCGTAGTGACAAGACACGGGAGAAGGGTGTTAGGGCAGGGGGAGTGTTGCCGGTGGAGGAGGGTGGGGACAGGCCCTGCTTTCTGCGTCAAATTGGACGACCTGCGCTGATTAACTTCATTACGCAAACATGGGCGGGGGCGGAGGCGCGAGCGAAGGCGGCGCAATTAGGCGAGGTAGGGCAAAGGCAAAGGCGGCGGCGGCGACGGAGGAAGAGAAGGAGAACGCGACCTACTGCGGATGGACGGCGATTATCGAGGGGCAAAACTAGAGCAAACCTCCAAGAGGGGCAGACAAAAACTGTTATTTCCGCAATCTTCTCCCGTCCTTCGTGTTGCGTTTAAAGAATTCAATAAAATAATTTATTCTCAGATCGCCTTTTTATTCTTGTTAAAATTTACCAATCCCTTTTGAAATTGCGCACTAGGACTATGACAGATAGCATTTATAACAATTTCTTAGTGTTCCTTTGGCATATTTGTACCTCTGTGTGTTTCATTACAATCAAAAATCTTCAAAAATTCAAGAGTTAATTTTTGTTAAAGATGGAATGAAATCGAAATTATTTAAAATCTGAAAAAAAAAGTAATTCAAAAGTTATGAAGGTACGGGAAAAAGTTTCGATTAAATAAAAAAATAAATGTCTCTGTCTTGTTGGTTATATTTAATAATAGGGAAAACTTTCAGACTCCAACCAATTCCTTCAGTACTCTTATGAGAATTGGTAAAATCTAAATGACGCGCATGACCAAAAAAGTTCCGTAACATGTATTAATTATGTGTTACAACACAGACACAAAACATTTTAAACCCATTTATTCACCCATTTCTTTAACACTTTATAGATTTAAAGATAAAATATGACAATTCAATTCAGAAATATAACAACGTTCTCCAACGTTCTTCTTTTTTGGAAGTCCAACACCCAAAAAATCTTCTACAATAAAATCTCTTTCTAAAATTTTGAAAATATACCTACACATTTTTTCATTATTAAATATTCATTGCTGATACTTTGATCCACGTGACTTTAAAGGAGCGCAAAGACTTATTCTACTCCATGAACCAATCGTTTGGCGGCTGATAATGCTGGTACGAGACTTGCGATGTTTTGTAACGAGCACCAAAATTGTCCATAGAGATATCTCACTTTGCGGAAATTACAAAATGTGCACAGGGGTTATTAACTGCTTTGAAGCATTCTAATACGAAGTAATATCTGTCATTATGAATGTAAATAATCCGTCATAATTAAATTAAATATTACCTACAATTTATCATGCATTTCGATGTACGATTATAAATTAAAATAAGAAGATTAATAATAATAATAATAATAATAATATTAATAATAATTAAGGCAAGCCTACCTGATCGGTATAGCTATACCAAACACGAAAAATCTTCAGAAGAAGTATATCGAGAAGATCACAAAACTTGCCTCGCAGGTTGAAAGTATCAAGAGACAGTGGCATATGGACCATGTGAGTATCATGCCCATTGCCATATCTAGCACCGCAGTAATTTCGAAGACACTGTTAAACTTTTTACTTTAAAAGATCTGAATATGAATGTGAATATTTATAAGACAATGCAGAAGGCTGTGGTCATCTCAACAACTGGAATAGCTCGAAGGTTAATGGGGGTACGGAACATGTGACTTCCTAACAAAAACACGTTGATAAATATGCTTGTAACATGTGTATTTATGGTTCTGAAAAACAGAAAATAACGGTTAAGTAATAATAATATATAATATTAATAATAATAATAATAATAATAATAATAACGCAAAATCCTTCCAATTTTCACATGTCGTCGTAGAATGAAATACGACACTAGCCAAGACGTAAGCCTAATTGCTCCTGACCTCCACTTCTCACACGGAACTTGTGCTGCAAAGGCTACCCGATCCCGTTCTGAACTTTGCGCGCCTGAAAGCCAGATTCCCGCCAGTGTGTGGGCAGGCGAGGCCGGCCGCCCGCCCCGGGATCCCCCCGCTGCCGCCCTGACCCCTTGCCACGGGGCGGACGCGGGTTCCAACTGCCCTCCGCGGACCAAGTTTCTGCGGAGCGCCCCGCGGCTGCGGCAGCTCTGCGGCCGGGGATAAATCCTACAGAGATAACGGCCAGACAACCCGCGCAATTTGGGCGCACTTTATCAACCGGGCTACTCTTGTTGGAACATTTTGCCGATTTTGCAGCTACCGTTCAATTCTATTTTTAAGAATGCTGTGTCAGTATTTTTATGACATAATGTTCAGCAGATAATTCGTGGCTTCCGTAAAATTTAATATAATTTTCTAAATCAAATGTTAGTATTTTACACTGCGGTAAAGTTTGAATAAAATCAACGCAATGATATACATTCTATAATTTTGAGTAGTAGGCACTCTCTGCCCTTATGGGACTAAGCTCAGCTGTAAAACCGCAATATTTACTGCATCAGATTCCAATTTTTGATGAGAATATTTTCATTTTCGTGATTGGTATTCGAATCACTAAAGAAAACTCAGGCACATGCATTCATTGATAGAAATGCGATATCTTCAAGTGATTTTCCATCGCGAGGGACAATAACACTTACAGAAAATATTCGGCATCAGATAATGGGATTGTCCCGAACTTAACTGATGTGACGTTCGGCAGGGTATCTATTACGGTAACCTTGATTTATCAAGTTATCTTTTTATCTCAAGATCAGGTTAAACATTTCTGATAACAGAGTAGCAGGAAGTTTACTAGGTGTACAATGTAACAAAATAGGAATCCAATTACCTACGTTTCCAAATACATTGAAGTTTGTCTTTTTAAACTTTTTTTAAGTTGCATTGACTGTTGACGTCATTACCGACTAATACATATTACAGTGAAAGAACAGTTGCATAAATTGCACTGCCATAATTGTTTAAAATTTAATTATTTCATTACATAAATATATTCTAGTACTTTACAGTTCCTTGTACAACAAGAGTTTATTACAAAAAAATAATACATTTTATTAGAAAAGAATAGCGTGGCATAGCTATTTCTTAAAGTGATTCACATGGTTGACAAAAAACAGTGTGCAAACAATTCAGTAATTTATAATTGATTAAGGACATGAATAGCCTTCCAGCATTTCCGAACCTTTTCTTGCCAATGTGTGGAATTCAGGGTTATCTTAAAAACTTGTCTCGATCTAAATTACTCCTGTCTATACTATAGAAAAAGTGGACTCTCTTTAATTAAATGACTAATGTTGGGTGGCATACATCAATTATCAGTTATCACAAAGAGGAGGGGTGTTTGGGGTCTAAATGACTTAATTTACTACGACCAATTCTTTCTCCAGTTATGGCAACCTGTTCTTCGCTGTTTAATTTTTTGCTTGTTTTCATTAGATAAAAATATTTACAATGTTTTTATGAAGTACACTAGACTTTAAAGTTCTCCAGATGTAGATCCACGTCTTTCGCATTAATTTCTCAAAATGATTCCATAAGTGATTTATTGTTAATATTTAGAAGTTTTAATACTCTGAAGTTTATAATACTTTCTTCTTCTTTTCTGATTCTTTTCTCAGTACAAATTTATAAAGTATGTTCTCCTGAAAATTTGATTTAGATGATAATTTGTTTAGAATGCCATGAAAACAAATGGCCATGAAATCACCTACGCTCTGACAGAAAAAGACATAACAAGCAAACGCTCACAGCTTAGTTTACTCACAGTCTGAACCCAATATGCAACAGAATCTCACTTTTTAGTACAATAAAGAGAAGCCCTAAACAAAAACCCTAAAAAGTCGTCCCTTTCTGATTCAACCAATATAAACCTTTAATTATCAATCTCATTGATTTTACATGAACTCTTCTTGCACCGCCCATCAAACAGCAACTCGTGCATTATCCAATGAGCACAGCTAATACACCACTTAGAGACCATAAAGCCCCGCGCCAGTTAACGCTATATCTGTTACATCTCGACAAACACAATATCCACAGCGCCACCTCCACAATGGAGAGCACGTTCGCAACGCGGCAACTGGCAGCGCCAAATGCAGACCGACGACGGGTTCATTAATCCCGGCGAGAGCAATTGAATCAGCTAATTCGATGTACACCGTAAGTGATGCATTCGGTCGATAACGTCGCCCAAATGCACAAAAGAGGCGCCGACGCGATGTGGTACTGCACGCTCGGTTCGTGGATGACAGACCTGGGGGCGGGGCTGCGAGACCATTCTGGTGGGAAGGGGATATTTTTTTTTAAATATTTACGTGTGCGCAGAGAATCAGAACAGTTTCAATCCAAAAACATATAAAACGCACCCACTTTAAAAATTTATCGACTAAAGCTCCATCATTTCGAACACAATGTCGTGTTAGGGTGAGCTACATTACACACACATCTTGCTTTCCAAGAGAATTTATCCTGATGCATCCAATTTTCTAAAATAGATTTATCAGTTACCAGATTTTTTTTTAAGTTTTTACTCCACCCCTCCTATACCGCGTATTGGAAGCCACTCAACAACAGGATCTCGAAATTTCGACCGTAAAATCAATGTTTAAGGATATTTTGTGCTATAACTTTGAACCCACGTCGGAATTAATATTTATTAGTGATGTTTGAAATACGGTTAAGATTGATGCACGTGGCGAGTACGTACACGCAATTTTGTACCCGAAAATCGTGATGTATTTTTTGGATGCAAGGATGGAGGAAGTATCTATCGCGCATGACATTGTCAGATTAAAATGTTTGAAGCTGAAACTTGTAAAACACATCTGGTATAAGATTTACTGGTGTTTTAGAGATCATTAAGGTATTTTTGTGTGCACTTTACATGAAGCCCCCGAGTAGAGGAAAGTGTATTTACTATTATATTATGGTATAGTTCCGATTTTCACTAAAACCTATGAAAATTGAGAAAGTTCAAATACTTTTCGAATATGCCATACACATTCGTTATTAAAAATATAGGTTTCTTCCTCAAGGCGATGATCCGTCAATTGTAAAATTTTAAATGCTGTCAGGCACATTTTTTTTTTATTATGAAGAGTTGAGTTAGAACACTGAAGAGGAAGAAAAGTTTCGGTATGTCGTGCATTCCTAATAGTTTATCTTTAGGTTTGGAAACAATCTTCGGTAACTTACATACGAAATAATATTAAAAAATAATGAATTTCAATTAATCTACAGGGACTGTATAGGGAGTAGTAAAACATATTTAATTTTAGAATCATTTACAGATGTTAAAGACAATCAATGAAGTCAACAGAATAAATAATAATTTATTTTATTGACCGTGTTTAACATCTGTGGATACAACTAAAACTAAACAAATAGAGAATAGACAATCATTGATTAACATTTAACAATATTCCAGAATCAAATACATTAGCAGCTATAAGTAATTTCAAGGGAGATACACTACTTCATGTGGTGTAGTATTAATGTTTGAAGTTAAATTGGCTTTCAAATATATATTAGAGAAGTTAATATTCTTTAAAAAAGTGAAGTCTCCAGCGATCTTCAGTGACATTTTGAGTGATTGTGAAGAGCCTACGTGAGAGTAAAATGTCTCGTAGGGGCAAAGAAAGAAAGAAAGAAAGAAAGAAAGAAAGAAAGAAAGAAAGAAAGAAAGAAAGAAAGAAAGAAAGAAAGAAAGAAAGAAAGAAAGAAAGAAAGAGAGAGAAAGATTTTGATAAACTCCTTGAAGCATTCATAAAAGAAATCAGAAACTAGCTCTTTTCAAAGTATTTTACTTAATGTGAGAGCAACCCCGTGTCACCTTTTATATCTTTTAGAGCCACTGCCACTGGTTCCTCTCCTGCTATTTAATCCCTAAATTGATTCCCGATGGCCTAAACATCATGCTCCTGCCTCCTATTAATCAGCGCAGCCTTCATTAGAAGCACGATTCACTCTACTTCACATTGGAAAACTACACCATGAATGACGCGCCAAATATAAAGGAAAGATATAAGATCCGGGCGTTTACTACGTAAACCAAGACGCTGACCATCCTTGATTTTCAATTTTGCCCTGAAGAAGGGCACGACAAAATTACCGAAACGTTATTAAAGAAGTCCACGACGAAGCGGCGGCACCCGGACAGCGGAGAACAATCACAACATTACCATGTTTTTTTTCTTTTGTTTGTTACAAGCAAATTTCATACGTTTAACTAGGCCACTGTATGACGTAATTATAGAGTCCGTTTGTCCAGCCCTGCACTCCGGAATCATGCATCACGCTGCGACCCGACACGACCCGACCCGACCCGACCCGACCCGACCCGACCCCTCTCTGGCTACGAGGCGCCTGCTGAAATATCGAAATCCCATTACTACACTTAAAGGGATCCCCCTGCATCTCCATCTGCATGTCAATGAGTTTTTGCTTTGAGCGTTTATTCACACAGAAGTACAGACAGACTTACGGTACAATTATCAGAACAAGGTATGCAATGTCACTGGATCCTCTTAGTTCGAGATAGGCACTCATTTTAACTAATTAACAAAGAATCTTCCCTTAAAATAGATACCGGAATAATAATTTACAAATCAATAATTAGACCAACAATGACGTACGCTTGCCCGATATGGGAAAATGCAGCAAAATCTAACATAAACATACTGCAAACTATACAAAATAAAGTTCTAAGAATTATCATTAAAGCCCCATGGTTTATTTCTAACAAGCAAATCCACCATGAACGGCAAATTCCCACAATAAAAGAACACATTTCCAAACTGTCCGAAGATTTCTTTTCATCACTCTCCACATCTCCCAGCGTCTCCATATTCAACCTTGGACGCACAGCAGAACCGAACTTACGTATAAATTCACGCTTCCCTAAAGACAGATTCCGACCACCATAAATCAGCAGGAAATTGGCCTCATGATATATCCTCCATCGAATAATCATATCAACGATCATTCTCTGTAATTTCAATTTTCTTTCAAAAATAAGTAAATTTTTTCAACATCAACCAAAAACATTGAGCGCATCCATGCAGGGCACCCACAGTTAGGAAATAAACCAAACGTTATGTATGTTTCTATTCACAACCCTGAAAAACATGTATGTATGCATGTTGAATAGGAAGACAATAAATTTTAAAAAAATATTGTGTTTCATCTCACGTGCTAATGAGTAAACAGTTGATAATGCTCGCGTAGGGGGTCGCATACAAGGGATCTCGTCGTTCTGCGAAGTCGCATTATCCTTATCCAAACGGCAATAAAATCTCCTTCGTAAAATCTTATATTCAGCCTCTAAGTAATAGTTCTGTATTGATTTGAGCGATAGACAACGCTTACCAGCCAATCAGCGTTTTATTTTTTAAATACTTAATAGATGCAGTGCTTTGAATTACACTTCACGGATAAAAGAATTATTGCAAGAACTGCATTTTGTTTGTTAATTACGAAATCATTATCTCAATTCAAAAGCATCTTAGTGTCAGTAACAAGAAAAACACAAGTAACTCACCACTTCTTCACCATCGTAAAAGTAGTTGTACTCACCTGAAAAATGAAAAAAAGTATTAGTTTTACACAAAAATTTAACAAATAAAAGTATAAGTAATTTCATCAAAAATTATTTTTCCGGAAAAAATATATATGATATTATACTCATTTACATATTAATTCTCTCAGAATCATTATTCTCAAATCATGCATAAAATGTTCAAAGTAGGGGAGAGCAAAAATACAGAAAAGTATCCCTATTCGTCGAGGTTATCATTATACTGCCGTTCAATATCAATGAAATTGCTGTTAAATACACAAACTTCACTGAACATATTACACTCGTATATTATGATAGGTTGTTGTTTTTGGATAATATTTTAGCTAATTTATAAAGAACTGGTTTTATTACTGGCGATAAAACAGAATTTCTGCACCTTTCAAGAAATCTTTTCGATGTGTCAGAAAAAAAACAAAGAAGATTACAGAAGAAATGGGGTACAGCAATGGACAAAACAGATGCAATTTGTTGTCATGAAGTAGCAGATGAAATACACTGATTGAATAGATAATGTACAGTGTTTAGGGTAATACTTCAACACATTATCTTCATATAGAACTTATTTGGAATCACCGCTTTTAGTTTTAGCTGCTATTCGACCGTCATAATGCAGCTGTAATTTCTAAGGGAAACCTGTTCCTATCAATATACGTTCATCTTCATTTGCGATTCAGCTGGTTACTTCTGGTTGATTCATGTTTCATTTCGTACATTCCAATTATCTGTTCTTGCGAAGATAGCGCGCTCTGTACTCGCATTGAAAAACCTTCAGCCATACGCCAGCACGGGGCCGGAGCGGACAATGCGCGCAACCTAGCGGCGAACCAGGCGAGGCAGGTCGAGGCACTTCCGCCGTGCAAGTGCGCGGGCCATCCAACGCCGACCCGACAGATACCGACCGCAGCAATCAAGCCGTCACGGCGTATCTCCACGGCACAAAAGACAGCTCCGGAACTGCGTGTTTACGGGGCAACGACGTCCGACTGGTTGGTTTGCGCAATGCGAACATGAAGGCTAGACGTGGGTACTTTGTACGATAATGAAATAAAATTGCATTAACCATTAACTGCACGTAAAGAACAACTCATCTTACGAAATCATTCGCTAAGGAACGTTTTCAAGGAGTAAAGCTCGCCAAATTTCTCTGACTTGGCATTGAATTCAAATAACTGTCCAGGAGATTCGCAGACAAAACATTTAGAAGTGTTTTCATTCGTTCGGCAAAATGGTGGATACCTTTTTGTAAAAGGTTAATAATGAATTAATGTGAAAATGGTGGTGAGGGAAATGGAATAAAAGTGTATCATGTAGTGCGGGATTTCTTCACTTTAACACTATTCTCATATAAAAAAGCCTAAACTGTTATATTAGCAAGTCATTTTCATAATTGTTTAGTTCGCAATGATTAGGGAGTGTGTAGGAAGTCTTTTAAAGGACGTGAGCGTATTCGACGGGAAGGATAAGCTGAGTTTCCTATTTTGAAATACGTTGCGCTGAGGTTTCAAGATTGGTGTGAAAAGGATTGATATTCCTTTTATCAATTTAAATGGTGGTTTTTTGGAATCTGATCTGTTAATCGTAGCAAGTGATGTGTTGTGGAGAGAAATACGCGGAAACAAAATTGACCTTTAGGAAGAATATCTAATTGGACAACAAATTTGTTTATTCCCGATAGAATGACTTTTTCAAATATATTGCTTAAGGACGGTAAAGTATTTCTTGGTCTAAAATTTCTAGTTTGGAAAGATCCTTATTAACTTTGGTATCGGTAATACTAAAGAGATTTTCCAAATTTGAGGGAAGGAATCTAATCCTAAGCAAGCGTTATAAATGTGCTAACTTATTACTTAATGGGGAAGTTTCTTTAGAACCCATTAGTAATTTTATCTAAACAGGGTGCTTTTCTATATAATTTATTTGACATTTATCGGAAACTATTTTATCTGCATGTGAAGAATTGGCAGTGGGTTACTTGTGAATGAACTTTCAAACTGTTTTCTGAAGACCTTCGATTTTTCGAAGTCTGATGATGAAACACGTACGAGTATTTCCGGATTTTAGTAGTGTTTAATTTTAGTAGTGCTATTTGTATTTTATCTTTAGTGAAAAATCGAATCTCTGATTAGAGTGAAGCGGAATTAAATTGCAATTGAGAAGAAAGTTTTCCAAATTTAATCCAAGATGTTATAAATACGTTTTTAATTCTCTTGTTAGAACATTTATTTTTTCTTGATGTGAAGTTACCGTTTATTTGCATAATTCTACGAATTCTGTTTTTTATTACTGTTTCACCAATTTCGCTTCGTAGAGAGTTGTTGTGAGGTATTTATGTTGTGTGTGAGCTATATTGTGCGTGAGTTATATTACATATAACTGCATTAAATTGATAGTATTCTCTTGTAAAGTTAGTAGATCTACATTTTTATTCAACTTAGATGGGTATATGTCCACTTGCGCTATATTTATGCGAAATTTTCCCCTGTCAATTTTCCATATTAAAAGAGAATTTTGTGTATTTGGAACTGGAGTTATTGGATTATAACTTATAAGAACAGGATCATTACCTGAATCACGAGGTAGCCGATCATGACCTGAATCAATCGGATGTTGTAATACTGGTAACTATTCGTTTTTCGAGATTGCTACCTGAGGGAATTTTCTTATTACACAGATATAACACACGTTCTCGAAAAATTCTCTAAAAAGTGGTTGGGTGAGTTTCCAGGCATCTGCATTAGTAAAACGTAAATTAGATAATATGGATCATTATGGTTTGATTCGCCAAATGCATTAAATCTAATGTTGAAACCAATATAAACATTTTTAAAGGTATTTCGATCCATACTTTTTCCACTAACATTCTAAGCCCGACGCAGGACGAGCCAGTTATTTGTACAGAGAATAATATTTATTTTTTCACGACCGAAAAAAAGTGGATTTTATTGTTAGCAAATAAAGAACAAAAATGATGCATTCGATCCCTAAGGAGATAACAGTTTACTCTCTAGAGATTAAATATTGTTTTTCTTGTTTACATTATGACAACGAAAATAAACGACGCACACGAGTATAAAATTATGTAATTGAACACAACGTGATTAACACTTCTTTGCTTCCTCATCGAAATACGCAAGCAAGACTATTTGGGATTTTTCGAGCCTGTTCCATGTTTATAAGACACAATAAACATTATTTTTTGTTATTTTATATCAAAAATATTTTTGTGTTTGAATTTGGGTCTTAGAAAATGTTAAAAAAATATTTTTCTGGTTGTATAAATTGTCTTCTTATTTATTATATTTTTTCAGTCAGATAAAAGTGTTAAGTTGCCGAAAAAATTAAAATAAAAAAACACGTTTTTTGCTCTAGAGGAGTGTGTGTGGTCGGTCGATGGCTAAGAAACCTTTCAAAAATATTATTTTAATGTTCGAATTATAATGTAACCACTCATATGTCATTTGGTTTAGGGGAACTTTTTACCATCTTAACTGCGGGTACTCATTATCTGAACACTTGAGCATCGTCTGACTTAGCACTAGTGGTAAAAACTGAACATTCAGCACGCTATGAATATCCTGAAACAACCCTTTTACTAGTGGCTGTCTACAATATTATTTTTATTATCATCTTGTGTAGCGCAAGACAATCTTGAACATGGAAATACTGGCAAGGAGCCAGGCTAACTAGTAATTAATATTTCTGGACATTTTCTGCGTGTGCATTGGGCAGAACAGCCGGGTAAAGTTCACATGCTGAAGTTTAAATGGTCAAGTTGCGCGACTGTGTTCTGGGTCCAGGGATAGCGCTCACACTATAGATCCTGTTTCCGGGCGAGGTTGCGCGGCAAACTCGATGGAGGAAATTGCTGGCGAAATTGTTTGGCGAAATTACAGGCGTAGTTGATGGCAAAATTATTGGGTTAGAGTATTGGGTAACACCGCAGGACGATGTTGGACGTTTCCAAAAATAAATTTGCCATCTCAGCATCGTCGTTAAACAAACGGCCACTTTCATTTGAAAGTGATATTCATCCAAATAAAAAAAGAGTAAGATACTATCAAATATTTTGGCATGTTAGAAACCAATCCAAGCCTCATCAAATCGATTCAAAAGTTTTCAATGCAGAAATGAGATTATCTGGAACGACGACAGAATTCCCGAAGAAGACCTGCCCATTTCTTTCAGTTTAAAACAATATTTTTACAAATAAGTGTATTTGGACATTTTGAAAAAATAATGGAACGATAATCCTTGCAAGACATTTCAGATGTTAATTGACGGATCATATTCAGTATACATTTTCAACAATTATCTCGTATCTTTGGAGATTATTTTGTCTTCATAAAAGTAAATAATTCTATAAATACTTTTGAATTTACTCGGGTTCAATTCCAAGTCGGAGAAAAAATAGAATTATAGTTTTTCCTTTAAAATCGCCTCAGTTTCCCTAGTTGTGTGACGAAGAAATGCTCAAGCACGCCGATCTTGCTAGTTACGTTGAAGGAAATACATCCTGTTCCTCACAGGTCTCTTACTCTCAAAGTGTGGGAATTACACTAGGTCGAGACAGGTAAGACACAGCTAGCCAGCAATGTCGAACAATCAACCCAAAATGCCAAATATTTTGGGTCGACTATACTTTTGAATTAAACGTACCCATTTTGCGCCAATAAATTTTTACCTAAAACAATGCGCAAAATTTACTATTTTTATTTTTCAAAAACGTGCAAACTCGCAAACAATATAAATAATAATTATTTGTAATAACAATTATTTCAAAGCAATCCCGAATTTCACTTTGAAAGTTAACTGTTATTTTTTCTCCAAATAATAGTTAACATCTGGTCTTTGAACAAAAACGATTTTTAAAGTAATCGTGAGATTTCATTTTGCGATTCCATTTATATAATTTTTTTACAAACATTATTATGTTTCTGTAGGGTTTATTCTTTCACATATCACTCATCAATCGAGAAAAAACGGCTTTTCCGGAGAGACGGTATATCTGTCTGTCCGTCTGTGTCTCTGTCTCTGTATCTGTGGCTGTCAACCTGTCTGTCTCTGTCTTTCTGCCGCTTGGACTACCGGTCGGTCGGCCAGTCTGTCGATCGGTTAATCACTTGGTCAGACAGTGAGTACTTTTGTGTTTCCGGGCGCGTAAACTGCTGTTCATTAGTTCTGTAGTACCCCAGGCAGTGGCGGAGTTCCTCCTCCGTTGGAACGCGTGTTCCGGCACCCATCTTGGCATTGGCTTGTCGTATTTCCTCCTCCAGTTATCTCCCCTTCGTCGCACCGCCCCAGCGGATTGGTCTCCTGACAGAGAGAAGCGGTCGGTCTGTCGGTCTGTCGGTCGGTCGGTGGTCGGTCGGTGGTCGGTCGGTCGATCTGTGTGTCTCTCTGTGTCTGTGTGTCTGTCGGTCTGGATGTGTCTGTCGGTCTGGGGGTGTCTGTCAGTCTGTCTATATGTCTGTCGGTCTGTCTATGTGTCGGTCGGTCTATGTGTGTCTGTCGGTCTGTCGACCTATCTGTCGACCTATCTGTTGACCTGTGTGTCGACCTGTGTGTCGACCTGTGTGTCGACCTGTGTGTCGACCTGTCTGTCGACCTGTCTGTCGACCTGTGTGTCGACCTGTCTGTCGACCTGTCTGTCGACCTGTTTGTCGACCTGTCTGTCGACCTGTCTGTCGACCTGTCTGTCGACCTGTCTGTCGACCTGTCTGTCGACCTGTCTGTCGACCTGTCTGTCGACCTGTCTGTCGACCTGTCTGTCGACCTGTCTGTCGACCTGTCTGTCGACCTGTCTGTCGACCTGTCTGTCGACCTGACTGTCGACCTGACTGTCGACCTGTCTGTCGACCTGACTGTCGACCTGTCTGTCGACCTGACTGTCGACCTATCTGTCGACCTGACTGTCGACCTATCTGTCGACCTGTCTGTCGATCAGTCTGCCGGTCGGTTGGTTTGTTGGTTTGTCTGTCTGTCGGTCGGTCGGACGCAGGAAGCGTCGTGGTAAGTCGTCCACGTTGAAACCTTCTGCTTCGTTCCCGGCTCCGCCGACGCAGCACAAGGGGAGGGGCTTCGTCCCACGCGCGCGTGGGGCACTGCGTTCGGCGCGACAGCCGCGCGTCAGCGGAAGGGCCACTCAGGGAGGCGCGCGTCGGCGTCGCAGCCGCGCTGCGTGCACGAATGGCGTCGACGCGGCGCGCATTCCAATGAGACGCCAGAACCAGCGCGCTCGGGATTGCGCATGCTAATAATTTACGCGTTCACCTCCGAATGTCTCGGGCACCTGTGAAAGGCGAGAGTGGCGTAGAGGAATAATTAAAAATCAAATGTGAAGGCAACATAACGAAAGGGTGATACATTTCAATTGACACGGGATAAATTTCATGTTACAAAGCCACAAACAATATTGTTGGTGTTTCACCCTCTGGTGGGATTATGAGTTTTTCCCCTTCAATGGGAATACCTGACTCAGAAACAGACATTCCCAAAACGCATTAATGACCCATCTTTTTTTAATCATGGAATTCAGAAAATTGCTTGTTTTTTTTTACATGTTTTTCATAAAAAACTCTTTTCCAAAAATTGTATTGTTAATTTCACTAACTTTGACAAAAAACAATGGTTGTTTTATCTTTTGGCATCATTATTGTTACGCTATCTAAAGGTCAATTTTCAAGTAATCAGTCAAAATCTTTTAAGTAATTAACATAAATATCCACAAAACTCTTGAAAGTAATTTCAATAGAATGTGCAAAGCAATTGAATAACATGGTACATACAGTAGATATTTTAATATCAAAGGTTCCTTCTTGAAAACATATTACCACTATTATTGACGAACTAAATGCGCGAACTTAGAACGGGTAAACCAATTTTTGTGAAAGCCAAAAGAAAATTAATGAATACTTGTAGTAATTTTAACATTATTTTTATTTAATTCCTAAAGGAAAAAATGTGCATAATTCATATTATTCATTAAGTCGTTTTATCGCGGTCATCGAAAAAGCACAATCGGAACGACATAACTGGAGAGTGCAGAGATATGGTTGTGACCATTAAGTCCGAAATAACTTCTTTGACCTTTTTATTCCATGCTGGGGTAAGAGATGGAACAAGTGTTGTGAATGAGGATGTAGTGAATAGATCTTTAAAAATCCATTTCGTCTCGAACACAAAGAGAAATCCTACATGCGTCACGGGCGGTTCGAACCCACGGCTATAGGTGAGCGCCAATAGAGACACTTCCCCAGGCTCTACTCCTCCAGGATAACATTTTGGAGCAATATGAATGAAAAAAATCATGAATATGTATTCCAGAAGCATAGGATACACGAATGCAAGCAACTGCTGAAAAGTCTGCGGTCATTTTTGACGTCAAATGGACGAAAAGGGTAAAGAATGACAGATACATTTCGAAAAGGGCGGGAATATTTTTTCAGAAAATGCCGAAGTCTATTACTATAACACTCGACGTAGAAATCATATTCATCAGGTGACTGTATCAACAGCTTATTACAAAAAATTCACATACAATACATGTACATTATTTTACAACACTTTGCCAGATGACATTAAACGATTTAATTCAATAGAAAAGTTTAAATCACAAGTGAAATCGTTTCTGCCGCATAACTGTTTCTATACAATTAGAGACTATACTGAGCATCACAAGAAAAGTAACATTAATTTTAACAATGATACATAATGCATTATTTACCATTTGGACTGTATAAATGAATTTAAACAACCTGTAACAACTATTGTACTACAGCTTCCGGGTCAATGACCCCCATCTCGATCAGGTTTTTCGTCCAGTTTCGCTGATCCATTGAGCAAATGCTGAGATGGCCCTTGTTTTGCTTCTG
>BLKR01016443.1:0-27686 GCA_011170035.1 Teleogryllus occipitalis | reverse complement strand
GTTGTTATTTCAACAACAAGGATAGTACGGAAATTCATGGGAAACAATGTATTATAAATTCTTTTAAAAAAAATAGATGTATTGTGCTCTGATTATGTATATCTGTGCAATTCATTCAAATGTACCAATAAGATGAGAAAGTAAAAACAATAATAATAATAATAATAATAATAATAATAATATTGATGAAACAGAGATGTTTATGTTATTTTAGCTTGTTGTAAGCTGAATTATTTGTAAGTGTGATTAATATTCTGAAGGTTGTTAGCTGATAATACGTAAATGGTATGTACTATCAGTGCTTGATTTAAAGAATTTTCGGTGCCGGAACGCCCCCAAAAAATAATTATTAATGTAATAGAAATAGTTATAATACATATATCATAATCTAATAATCATCATACCTATTAAGTTATAGTAGTGGCACTGGCTCCATGTGAATGAAATTACAATAAAAGGAAATAAAAATTAGAGTTTATAATATTTTATCGGTTTTTATCTATCATTTTATTACGTTCGTTAAAAAGATACAATTAAGTGGAAAATTATTTAAATTTCAGTTTATGAAAGTTGGTCGAACTAAAAACTCATGTTGTGAAGTGTTTGCCCTCCGTTTTTTTCTTTTTGTTTTTCCTATTTTGTTTCCGAGATACCGAATCAGGGTTGCCAGAGGTTCCGCATTTTCGACGCAGGGTTGTCAGATTCGGCGGAATTCCGCTTTTTGGACTGGAAAACGTCTCTCTCTCTCTCTCTCTCTCTGATTGACTTATCGGAATATCACCAAGTGGGCGGAAATGCATCAAAACATGTGTGGTTTTAGGCGGGTTTTCAGATTACGACGAAATTTGCAAAAATATAACTACGACGTTGATAGCGAGTTAATTTTTAAGTAATTTCTCTATAAATGTTATTTCATTAATCATTTGTAAATTAGTTCAAATTTACTTTGCTAAGTGAGTAATTTTAGTTGTTAGTTTTTAGACCTCTAATATAGAATGTGTTCTAAAAGCCATAGCGTCTTTGTCGTACACAACATGACGATATAATGTCACATTGGCAGTATTCACAGTTAATTTTACAAGACGCGCCCGTTAAAATGAGTTATCTTTTAGAAGTACGGTGTCAGTGCCAGCATTTTCCGTTAAGCCATAGGAAATAAGCATGCATATGTAAGCATTTCTGTGGTAATCTTTTTAAGTGCTGATATTTAAGAGGAGTAAGGAGAGTCAAAATGGGAAAGAGGAAGAAGTATTTAAACATCACAATACAAAATGGGAACAAAAATAGGATTTTAAAGTAAGGAGGTGGACCCTACCAATGCATCTTGCGTTCATGTTTAACTATAATTATCCAAACAAATTTCAGTGTTTAATAAATAAAATAAGATCATTTGAAAATAATTATTTAATCCCTTAAAGTAATTCTTCCATCTGCTGTTGTCACAAGAATAGCTATATTTAATCATACATATTAAAGCTGTAAAGAGGCCGATTTTGATGTTCCTCCTAATCGGCTCCCAGTGAAAAGTTTTAAACAAATGTACCAAAAACATAAAAAATCTACAAAACATTATGTAATATATCGGTGTTTTTCGCTGTATAATTATTACACAAAGTGCATTTCCATGTTCATTCTAAACAATTATTTAAAATATTCATAGGGAGGGTGTTGTTCAATTTGCTGATGTACTCTCATCGCTTGTGCAATATCTGTGATTATATTTGGTTAGTATTTGCCACATTCCATTGGAAGGTATTACACGTTTACTTTACATTAGCAGACGGAGCCATGGTGGAAATACATGAGTGAGTTCCTCCGGGGCACCGATTTTTGCTCGTTCTGCGCACCACCAGTGTGCGTCACGAAACACGGAACCATAGCACAGGCACTTCGTATGAAAAGCCAGTCCAGACGCTGCTGCCATGTTACATGGAGAGCTAGAAGTGTTGAGAAACATTTTGAAAGTTGTACAAAATGACAATATTCAACGGTAACCCACCAAAAATAACGCGATGAAGGTGTGTAAGATGCAATATTTAAAAGAAATGCATCATAAATATGTTTTGTCTTGTAACGATGTGATAATTTTGGTATCTGGCTGCATTTAAAATTCCCGCTAATATTGTGACGGAAACTGGTGTCTGAAGATCATTGGCTGAAGTCGGATACCACGCGCAAGAGGTCCTCCTGGACGGAGCGTGGCAAATCTGTTTACATGAGGTCACCGCCGCCTGAATGAGAATCGCACGCACGTCTACAGTTGATTCTGATCGATTAGATATGATATAGAGCGCGGTGAGCGGGAAACGCCCGCTCTATGGAGGGAACGGCAGAGTAGAAGCGAGCAAGAATTGTGTAATAGATATGTGCAAAGGAGAAAGAAAAATATTTTCCGTGCCTTTTGTGAATAGATAATAAGATGTATTGGTGTACATGTTGGCTAATGTTACTGATTTGATAATACTGATGATACATGCATGAAGTATATATTATTTTACTTTGATATATAGTAGATATAATAGAATGCCAAAAACACGAACCATGACAATGTGATGGAATCCCAGTCGCAGCAACAGCATCGAAAATTGTTCACGCTGATGATGTAAAGCATGTGTATATTCAGGGAAATGCAGAATTTTCCGTAGTAACTTTTCTACAACTCCTTCTGTGCAATGTAATTGCACGGCTTCAGCTAGTTTATTCTTATTTCGATTATATTCTTTGAATATGAAATCGAGAGGACGATATTGGAAGCAATGCCATCAAGGCGAGGTCTTTCATGTACTCACAATGAAAACAAAACCTGGATGCATTTGGGCTATGCCTGTTTGGGAAGATAGGTAAAAGGCCTGGAGAAAGTTGAACGCGGTATGCAATGGAATGCGCCCATTCAGAACCCGCTTACGCTCATAGATTGCACAACACGGACCGCATGCTTCACACGCATCATCAACACAACCTCAAAAAATACGGATATCCCGAAAAGAGTCGACAGTTTTATCAGCTGGGATGCGCCCAAACTTGCTCGTGTTCTCGCGGATGGGTATCAAACTGGTAAATCTGCCTGGCATCGCGATTCATGTAGCCCGTTTTCAAGGTCTTAGCTAAACGCACTGTGCTGGACTAATATCTTCGTGCAATTACTTTTTTCTATGATATAGATGATGTAGATTCTCGTGTTGAACATGCGAGGGGGGAGGTTGAGGGGGGTAATGGAAGGTGTGCCTCCAGGTACTAATTGAAGGAAGGCAAATGAATGGCAATATATGCTCTTAGATAAAAAATGAGAACTAGGAGAAACAAGAGAACTTAAAGATACATATGTAATTGAAACATTTTTCATATCTTCATGAATAATAAAATTACTTTATTTTTCGATTTTCCTTGCTTTACTATTTGTAACTGAATTACCCCTCAGGTCTTCTCAAATCAAATATTTTTAGAGATTTCTAGAAAACAATATTCCAAGATTAATATTAATGGCAATTTTTGATAGGAAAGGGAAAGTAAACGGAAATGTTGCAGTCCACCCATGCCACTTCTACTGCAGTTCACCGAAGAAGGGTTATCTCAAGTTTCTTACCATCGTGGTACCAACCTCACATTCTCAACTAACGCAACGCAATGAAACGTAATGTTTTATGCAGGGATTTTGAATTGAGGATATGGTCAAAAGTTTTTGTACTATGGTAAATTTTCAGAGCTCTATACACTTCAATAAGGAAAAGGTTGGTCTATCGTTTTAGAATAGTTTATTTTATTAATGAAATAGATGTAAGCACGCATTACATTTATGATATACTTAGATGTAAGCGAATTCAAGTAATGGCTTGTGTGCTTGTCGGTAGAGGAAGAAAGACAAAGAAAGAATTGCATAAACGGCTTCAAAAGAAACGTACGTCAATCTAGATTACACACAATGGGATAAGAGACGATGAATTCGGTTTGGTTTGCCCGTTCACATGGACTTCTGCTAGCCCATATTAATACCGTGCGTCAACTGCTCTATCTAGGTCTGAATGTGTCCTGGCTCTGCTAGCGAGTAACATCACCCATATCCGTAAAGCGTTTATATATTTGACAGAGACGCCCGTCGATGATAACGCAAGAGAGGAGTTCCTCCTTTGAGTTGTATAGCTCTGTCAATGAATGATTCCTCTTCTGGCCGCAGGAGCGCTGTGATATATGACCGATTAACACGCGAGAGAAACAAATGCTGTTAGTTCCTTCTCAGAGCGATTTCGAATAGATTCTGCGTTGTTTAAATGCGTTCAATGAAAATTTCGTTAGAACTATCAACAAAAAGAAAAGTAAATTTTCCCTCAAAATTCAAATATATATTTTATTTGATGATTATATTGAGAACATGAAAATATTAAGGAGGGATTTTCTTCCTTCCCTCGCTGCGATAGAAGCATTGGCGGATATTATATTTGTGATGTGGAAGCAAAAATTATACCAAAAATGTTTGTATCATGCATGCTATAATATATTGATGTGCCATAAGAAGTTCACTGTTAGTGTTTTATTATTCGATTTAAATAGTAAACAAAATAACTAGTAATACAATAATAATAAATTAGATTTCGGCCCATCGTAAGTCTTTGAAGAATAATTGTAAGAGGAGTATTGGTTTCAGAACATCTTTGCATTTACATTTTTAATTCTGCCCTTTCCCCAGGGAGTGTGTCCTAAACGTTTCTGATAATGTGATGGTAGTTACTGTGTAGTTTTTAACGTCATTAGGACGATAACCAAGAAATACGCAACTGAGTTTGTTACTTGGGTTATCGGTCGTGTGTCGGTCAAAACTCGTAATACCACCTTCTTAACAGGAAAAATAACGCAAGAAATACCTTTTTTAGATGGTCACTGGTAAATGCGGTTACTTTTTATGACACACACAGTGTGTGAGAAGTTCAATTTTTAACACTCGTGCTAAAAGTGAGAGGAGTTCAAATGTTCAGATAAAACTATGAATGCTACAAAGAAAATAAATTACTTCCGTCTGATTAGATACATCTGATCTTAATATAATGTGGTACCTAGTTAATTGATTTGTATACTTGAATTAGAACAAAAGAAAATAAAAAAAAGTCTACCTAAAATGGCTGTCTAAAAATAGTGTATGACACGTGGTAAGAGTTATTTTATTTTGCTCGTATTATTTTATATTGCACCACTTACTTTACCGTTCTCGTATTGCAACGTTGCTGCTCGCAAAATAAAATGACAGTTTTACCACCAAAACTCATCCACCATCTTGAATCTGAACTCATTTGTTTCGTTTGCTTTCAACGGATGACGTCTTTTTATAACTCAACGGACACCGCCGACCGTTAGGGGTAACTTTTCGTTTCTTTGTTCTATCACATTAAGTCTGTAATAACAGCACCTATTACTAAAAAGAATCTGAGTGAGATACGACTCCCCAAGGAGGCGGCTGGGTAACATCTAACGTAACGGATGTGTCGTTGTTGCAGGCCGCGGTCGTCGCGACGCTGGCGCCTGGTGGAGGACGAGGCGGCGGCGGCGTTGTACGCGCGCTGCGCCGCGCTGCTGCAGGAGGCGGTGGCGGCCGAGCGGCGCCTGCGCGCGCTGCTGGAGCGACTGCGCACGCTGCGCGAGGCCCGCCTCGCCGCCGGAGGCACCCGCAAGGCCAGCTTCGCCGCCGCCGCCGACCCGCCCAGCATGGACGTGCAGGTGGGCACGGAACGACCAATCAATCATTCTCACTTCCCGCAACGAAAAGATACAGGGCGAGCCATTTCAAGTGAGAAACATACACACTCCACCGTCTCTTGTCTAATTGAGTGTGTCTCCTCAATTAGATGAACTATTGTTGTTTTACATTTTACTGTAAATTCTGTGCAGAAACTTCATTACTGCACAGAAGTTTGTTGACAGTTTCTTTCCTTCTGTAACGGCCAGAAAGTTATGGTTATTTTGAAACGAAACATGGAGGATATTTGGAAGTGTTCGTGAAGAAAAATCTGCATTTTAGGATTAAAACGAGGGAAAGCGAAAATTTGTCGAAATTAGGGTATTAAGAAAAGACAATTAAGGAAATCAAGTAATAATTCTCTAGAAAAATATTTGTTACATTTTAATGTTTACTACAATTTTAATGTGTAAGTAAATGCGGCATTTATTAATCCATATTCATTTAAAGCGGATACGTTACAGATTATTAAAACCCATTATAGTCACAACAGATAACCCTGAACGAAGACATTTAGAACGGTTCAACAGCACACACTCACCTTCCAAGTAGTATTCGATTGCCGAGTTTACATATCAGAATCAAAAGTTAGTCTTCGTTTCCAAGTAACGAAGAAACGGCGAAGAGCTTTATCTCGAAACGCGATTCTCACAAGTTGGGCCTGGCGTTCGCCTCCCCTCACTTCGCCAGAATCCGCCATATTTCTCGAGTCGCTGCCTCCTGCTGCCTTATGGCTGTTGATGTCGCCGGCGCACGCCCCCTCCCCCCCCCTCCCCCTCGCCTTGGCTCTTTTCGACGTGACGCAGAGCGTGAGACAGCTGCGAGCGTGCTCACGCTTCCGCACGCGATCGCCCCAGGGAGGGAGAGCGCGAGCGGGGAGGCCTGGCGGCCGGAAGAGGAAATAAGAAAGGGAGAGGAAGGGAGGGTGAGACTTCGAGCCAGAGGGACACGGAAGGGGGAGGCGAAAGGGTTGGGGTCGAAAGCAGGTCAAGGGATCTCTGGCGTGGGAGGGCGCCGCGAAGAGGGGGAACTATGGAAGTTGAGCAGTGGTTCAGGAAGACACGCATTGCCCCAGAGAGGGATCCTCAAAGGGAACTGGCGCTCGGTATTTCTGTTGTCTTAGCTGTCTCTTTCACTCGTCCTAAAAGACGGAGTTTTACAAGGATTATAGTGTAAATATTTAAAAAGTGTGTTAAGTCGTTTATCTTGAAAAGATCCTTATACATTTACAATTTTCTCGTACAGATTCCATTTAAGAAATATATCTCTCATAAATATTGTACTTTTTTCCAATATGTTCATTTTTTTCCAATTTTCGAAAACGCAGAGATTCCCAAAAATGGGAGCTATGATGAACGTCCAATGCTCTATCCTAGAAAAGAAAACTAATAAAGAAATTTCGATTCGATTTTGAGAAAATAAATGTTTAAAATTGCATATATTTCCTACAAAATTTTAAGAAAATTATTAATATTTTTACGCCATCCGAGTGCAAAGTTAAACAAAAAAATTTGAAGCCATTGTTGAGAAAATTTGGAAAATGTTGAGGCTGCATGGAATGTTGAGGCCTCCCCCCATCAAAATATCGGTTTCAAACTCAGATAGCCCCGAGTTCCTTTAAGTCAATCGAGAAATAATCATTTTTGGAGAAAATAGTCTGAACGATTTTGGCGCAAGCGTTGATCACAAAAGGGCGAAGGGACGTTTTGCCGTCAATCGATTTTTCGGTATCAAGAACCCATAGAACATGGATTCTGACTACACCACGTGGTAGAGGAAGTACTTTTACTGTGCATAGGAAACAAATTTATCGTTCCCAGGGTCCGATAAAGTAAAAAGTAGCAAGCTCACACCTTACTCGTAAGAACAAATAACACTGTCGTATAACACTCCAAAAATTAAACAGTTTAACAAAGCAGCCTTCAGGAATACTATAATAACGTAATTTAGTTTATTTATTCAGTACATCAGGTTTTTACATACCATGAATATCAAAAAGTTGCAGTTCGATAACGCAACATGTAAATAACAAATATTTAATGGCGCGTGGCCGCTGCCTTGGATCTTGATGTCGCATGACGTGAGCAGTGACGTTATGAGTATGAGAATTTAGTCGCTAAGAGCAGTAAGAGTAGGGGCGTAAAATGCATGTAAATATTTGTTGTTTTTTTTTCAGTCAAAATCAAAACCGTTTTAATATTTTTAGATTTTACCCGAGTTTCTGAATATCTACGAAACCATAGACCATAGACCAAAGTCCGGAGGCTGCATAGTTTTCTCTCAATTTCAGCACGCATTGGAAATTTAGTAATGTAGATTTTTTTGTATTTTTTCATTTGAGTATCCAACGAAAAACATAAACACTTCTCACTTCGCCGGAGGTTTTTCTATTTTTGTGCACATTTATCATTAGTAATATCGATTATCTCACTTCATTTTTTTCGCGCTTTCTTCCCCTTCTGCATCACGCGATCGAAAACTATGTGCTACATAAGAATACCATGGTGGCAAAATTCCGGAATGACCGAAATCATTTCTTTTTTCAGATATGGTTGATAACTGGTCTACACTGGTTTACTGGTTTACACTGGTCTACAAAAACACTGCTCTGTAAGAACAAATCACACTGCTTCTAGAAGATAATTTGCCTCTCCATTCAGATCAAATTTCAGAATTTTTGTATCGGCCTCAGTTTTTATGTGATGTTTTTTGTAATTGTATATGTCTCCGTATGCGATATATGTATCGGGCAAAATAGCACCATCTGATAACAACAGATCTACGTGTATGCAGTACGAAATACAACTTAAGTGCTAAGAAAAGTGAAGAGGGGGCTTGGAATCAAGGTTACAAACTTTTGTCTAGATCAAATCGGGACTCAGCTCCAACCACCCAAAAGGGAGACCGAACAAATATTTTGGAAAATTAGGGGCAAAATAATGTAATTTTAGGCCTCTTCTTAGCATTAACATTGGAATTTGCCAGAGTTGAAGCCTAGAAAAGTAATGCTATATTTAATTACTTATTTGTAATGATGAGTAAAAGTTACTCACACGTAAGTTTTCAAGAACGTATGTGGTTATTATGCTATGAAATAAATGTTAGAATTTAAAAAGAAGCCTAATTAATTCAACTGCAAACTTTATTTTCACATTTTAAATTAATATTAAAAACAAAGAAAAACAGTTTTTTAGTCAAAATGGCTACAAAAATTCATAGTTTCCACGTATTCTTTTGAGATCAGGTGGCGGCAATCAGTTCATTGACATTTTTATATTTTACCGAAAATTCCGCATAGATCATTTCCAAATTCAATGAAAGCCCTGATCAAATCAACTGAACAACAATTCCTTGTCTTGGTCTATGGCATCCCCATTTGAGAAAATACTCTCTCTACAAATGCGTTTGAAGGTGGAATACTCAAAGCCCACGAGACAACTATTCGTAGCTCTAATGATGCTTCATGGTTTTGGCATGCATTATTAATTATGTTTCACAACTTTTGCTGAATAGTGGCCTCTTTAGAAACAGATATTACCTTTAAACTCGGCTTTATCACAGAATTGTTGTCAAACAGACTGTCTTCACTTAGTTTTGTAGACAGCCCTACTGTATTAACTGCTTCCATAAGCTTCCCAAAGATAGTTCTTTTTTCGAAGACTAAGAGGCAATCTTTTTGAAAGGATTGTCATTATAAAAATCAAAGAGGCTTTCTAAACAGACCTGAACATTTTCATAAAATGCTTTAAAATCTGCAGCAACTTAATTGAGAACATTTTCACTCACATAATATTTTGCCTTTTGAAAATGAGAACTAAAAAGGTTTTTTTCAATTCTAAATTTAATTTGTTCCAATACAGATCTCATTATTCTAAATAGTTCTGTAGATGCCGTGCCCTATTTCTGCGACAACTTGTTACTCTTTTCAATGAGAGTACACACATTTCCACAATCATGCAAATATAATGATGCTTTGCAGAATTCAATATTCTGCGTTTTGTCTTCATAATCATCCAGCGACAAGTCACTTAATGATTTAGTGCAGCTGTCAGATAAAGAAACAAAATATGAAATTAAGACAGTAAATAAATTAAGAAGCCGACCTGGATGGCTGAGGTGGCTAAGAGCGAGTACCGACTCAGCGCTTCGGTCCGAAGGGTCGCGGGTTCGAGTCCCGCCTTGGGCATAGCTGTTTGTCCCTTGACTTTGTGTGTGTTGTCGCGGAGGGCCTCGCGTTCTGCTGACCCCAGATCAGAGGAGCCCGCAAGAGTGTTTGTCTAGTGTATGGTCGAATATGCGTTCCTTCGGGACGTAAAGGGCAACCGGCTGTCGGCTGGATAAAAGCCCTAGGAAAAAAAAGTTAAGAATCTTTTCAATGGCTGTTCCAAGACTGAGTCATTGTGTGAGAACATATTTAACCATCTCAACCCATTCAAGCTGGGCAGATTCAATAAACTCTTTCCTCTCTTCTTTGCGATGATGCTTGAAAATGTAAATTTTCAGAACAACTCCTTCATCATAGTTCAGTTTATACAAGGTAAATTTGAAAGTATTCTTAAGAACTTATGCTAAACATCCTCCTTTCAGAAGATTACAGTTTTTATTCTTTAGCGAAGTGTAAATTGACCTGTGTGTACCAAAACATGCATTTGTATTGTCTGCACTGATAGAAACTACATTGCTCATTTCAAGCCCAAAACATTGTAAAGTTTCAAGAATATTATTACTTATAACATCTGGAGTTTAAGCTGAAAGTTAAAAAAATAGAAGTTTTTTTGGCATACATTTTCCAACGTAAAATCCAGGATATATATTGGATACATTTATCTATTGCCTTTGTTTCAAGTATCTGTCATGACACTAAAGAACAATGGGTCGTTATCACTTGGTTTCAAAGCATCTAAAACCTTCTTTTTCGTAAGGAGTGCTAATATGTCTTGGACAATCACTTCAGATTTGGTCCTTCCGCAACTGATATTTTTAGCTATTTGTAAGTCTGTTATTATTTGTTGTAACAATTTGTAAGCACAGACCTGGGAATTGGTAAGATAAATTGTGCTTAACACAATTAAATGTTGAGATTAGATCTGCAAACCTAATTTTGTCAGACTTTGCAGTATTTGGTTTTGTAAAGAAATATGTCATTGTCTGAGTTGTTATTCCAGATGTCAACGGCTTTATATGTTCAGTGCCTTTGTCAGGATATTTTGCATCACTTAGGCCATCATGACTAATAGAAAAGTTCTTATTACAAGTTTTGCATCTTACGTTGAATTGCGATTCTGCATTTATTTGCAACTGAAAAGTTTGTTTCCACTCTTCTCGAAATTTACAAATACGTTTCATCTTCTTTGGCGGAGTACTAGTTGAAGGACCAAAAGGGTAATATCATTGGTACTTTCACAGTCATCCATGGGAAGCTAAAATCATAAGCTAACAACGATCACGTAATTTCTCGCAGACGCAAAGAGCAACTGAGCTGAGTTGCCACGTGCCGTGAGTTGGGAGAACGGCCCCCTCCCACCGCAAGCGTCTGCCGAAACCTGAGTGGTGCTGGACAATTGACGGAAAAGCTCAGCAGTTCGGCCAACGTATTCAGAGCTTCGGCGCAAAAACAAATTTTCCTATTTTAGTAGCATCATCATGGGTTAGTACGGCTTAATGAATAAGTGAAGTCGTAGGCTTAATGAATATTTTTTAAGAATGACTTAAAATTGAAAATAATGAAATTATCAAAATAATCCGCGTATAATTTATATAAATACAACGACTTAAAGTTATTATAAAAATCAACTTTATAAACAAAAATTAATTTTTAATGAAAAATTAAAATATCGGGACAATTGCCGTCCCGACCTGGTTACTGCCGGGACGCGCGGCAAATTCAAAAGAATCAGCACTGTCCCGACAAAATCGGTACGGTTAGCAACTCTGCTTGGAATATTTCACAGTAGGCTTGAAATGGGTCCGCATGGATATCTCCTCCTCTGTCTTGTGAATGTTCGTTACTGTAGCATTCATCTTCATTCACTGTCACGTTGGCAGGAGGTAGTGGTAATGGTTCAAATGAGCATATTGCACAGTTTTCTTCGGTTTTGAGGTGATTCCAGCTATTTGTTAGGCAAAAATAAATCTTTTGTGTGATCCGTTGGTTCCATTCAAACCATGAGAACAGCAAAGGTCGTGAATCTTTTAACCATCGTGTCAAGAGTGAAACACATGATACATAGCTCATATGAGCTATGAGGCCCATTTCTTGTCCTGGTCGCCTATCTTACACCGGAAATAAGGTTCATGACACTTCTTTGCCTGAGAATTAAGGTTCGGTTTCTGCGATTTCAGAGTTAATTCTTCACAGATATAAAATAACGTATTTGGGATTTTACACAGTTACGACGCATTTCTTCTTCCGATATATAATATAAATCACAAACCTTCCCGAACCTAGAAGAACAAGAAGACATCCAAGCCGATTTCCATGCCGTCAGATCTCTCAAGGCTGGGACGCAATCGGCAAGGAACGAAACGCGATTCTGTCTGTTCAAGCATGACTTATCAGAAATGTTGCCAAACCTTCATTCGTAAAGGTGAATTTTCTGAATTCAGTGTCATTTATAGGAATTCCTTGTACACATTTCGATTGTTCCTGAATAGTTACATCTGCAGAATTATTAAATGAAGGTACACCAAATTAACCAATATGCAGTGTTTTCCAGCATTTCCATAAATATGAAGTCGTGTGTAACAAGAATACTGAGCCCGATAGGCAAAAACTGATTTTATATTAGAATTCAGTATCCAAGTCGTAGCGAAGAACACCATTCACATTCTTTGTTAAAAAAATGATGTTGACCAGTGTTATTGATGCATTTAATTTTTAGATATATTTTTTTTTAATATCAAATGTGGAGGTTTGTTTTTTAAACATTCTGAGAACAATCTCATAATCAACTGTTGGTTTTACTTAATTCCATTGAAATTAGTGTTGAAGGGACTGAATTAATTGCACTATTGTATAAACTTCTCATTAAAATGAATTTTTCAAAAACACTTTTAGGATCTATATTGATCAAAACTTATATCAGCAATGGTTTAAATGAAATTTAGTTTTCGTATAGTCTATAGTTCTTTTTAGTCCTTTAAAAGGTTTTCATTTTCGTTTTAGAACAAAGTTCTTTGATAACAAAATGGAAATGGAAAAATGAATGCTAACGAAATAAAAAAAAACATTTTTAGGACCCATTAGCACTTCATTTAAAGCCTGTAATCTAAATATTTTGTATTCTCAACTACTACAATATTTGATCTCGTGCTTCTAGGTTCATGAACTGCTTGGTTCCGTGACTAGACGCCCATTTCACTATTGATTACGACTTTGCAAACTCCAGCTGCACTTTCCTTCAGACGATTCCATTTGGATTCCCCGCGTTGTTTCTAACAGTAAATCCCTTCTTATTTTATTAACTTCCTTTTTCTTTCTTCAACTGACAATAAGTAACGACATTGTAAAATGATAATTCCAATGTTGTTTTTGTAGTAACAATTATAGAGTACTTGAAAACCATTCCTTGCTGTGAAATTCGAACATTTCATTAACATAAACACTTAAAGTCACTGAATTATTTCAGTTTTGAATTTAGTATTTTTATTTCGGATTTCCATTGGAGAGATAGGATTTCTAATCTACTTGTAATTTAAAATCTAATTGTTTTAATACTACATATTTGTTAAGTAGCCTACTAAGTGTTGTATACTTTCTACAACCGTTCCGAAAACTGATTAAAAGGCTTGCGAGCACCTGGGTGACGGCTATTACGGAGAATACGAAGTGACTAGGTATCTGGATGCTGTGGTAATAACTGAAGTACTTTGTCAGAGAATATTGAAACAATCAAACTGGGTCATATGTGAATTAAGGATATTTCTTAAAATCATTTAATTTATAAAATAAGTTGGTGTGCATGTTACTGAGAATAAATATATTTTCTTGAGATCTTTTATAACTTCATGGGGGGAAATTCTAGAGCAGTTAATTAAATGAAACTGAACATTTTGATTACTTCGTTATTCCAAGAAGACATTACACCATTTTGATATGAATTACTAAGTCCGAAGGAATTTTGTATCTTTCACGTGGGGTAAATGACATAAAACAGTTTCTCTTGAAGTTGTCGAATGAAAGTTTCTTCGCAACAAAAAGAAATAAATGGATATTTTGAGCGTTCCTTTGTAGTTGTTTGTTGTGATTCCCGTCAATGTGACGTTCAGTTCCATTTCATGATAATGCCACACCTTTCTATTTCACAAATGGGATTTCGCGTCTCAGTTTATTTCTAGCACACTTGTTCTCAACGATATACCATGGCCTCTAAAAAACTTCGTGAGGAATATATACTAGAATGTATCGCTTGAAAAAGAACGAAAATCGCATATGATAAGGACTAATAATTCCAAGAAAATAGATGTATATAATCCCAAAATATAGTTTTCTATTTAAAATAATTATGTAGCTATAGATAAAACTACAAGAAGGTCGTACTACTTTATCTTCATTAATTTTTGAAACAATGTCACCACGATATATTTTTAGCAAGTGATTTAGTTGATTGATTTAGATAGAGTTTATAATTTAGAGTTTATTTGAATCAAGTGAGGGATATATGGTAGCGAGTCTCAGGAATCTTAAACCTTTACTTTATATCAGTGAAAATGATTAATTTATTTTACTGTACACACACACACACACACACACACACACACACACACACACATATGTGTGCGTGTGCGTGCGTGTATGTATGTATGTATGTGTGTGTGTGTTTATTATATCCAGTGACAGATGATCATTAAAAGAGAAGAGTTTTTAATATTTTAAAGCAATCGTTTGACATATTTCACCTGAATAACTTTTAATTGTTCAGTGAGTGTAAGGATGTGCTAATGAGTATGTTTATATGTGTGTAAGTGTGTGTGTGTTTGCATAACACACCGTAACACATACACACACACACAGACTTACTTCAGAATGTTTGCTGGAAAATTCTCGAATGAAAACAGCAATGCAGAATATTGTACAACAAATAAATGTGATAGGTGAAAAACTGAGCATTTGAGAAAACGTGGTTTGAAAGTGTAGCTAAGTAAAAGGACAATATTGGAGAAAGTTTTGAAATGTACTGTAACATTTGTTGAGAGTGATTGTTCGTCAATATCACATTGAACAAAATTGGAAGGCAGTTTAATGCGCGGTTTAAAGATAAAAGAATTCAATAGTGCAAGAGAAAAAGGTGTTCTTAGAATGAATGCAATTGTATTTTTCTCTTTTATAATTTCTTATACTCAGGTCAACTTTCAATGGTGGTAAATCGACGAACACTTCGTGATATTAAGTTTTTTTTGCGCATTGTTTTAAAAATAATGTTTAAACGTTGTTTGTTTCTGGTGGCCAGACCAGGCAAGGAGAAAGTGATCTGCCGGAGAATTCACGTGAGCGCAAAACGCTATTTTTCATAATGTGCTCTTTCTACTTGCGTAGCTTGTGAATGTTCATTGATTGTAGCTTGTGAATGTTCAAAATGAAATATGTTCATTGATTATAACAAAACATCAAGAATTAAATTTGGACGTTCAATTATTTAAAATAGCAACAGGTAACTATTGAAGATTGGAAAATCATTAATGTTAATGGAATGATTTAGGGATGTAAAAATAAGTTAGAGCGTTTTAAAAACTCGTGGAACACCTCCACGCTCTTGGATTCAACTAACATTGTCATAAAAACTTTAATTTAATCTTTACTTTACATTACCCACTGTGATACATTGGACATTCAGAAAAATATTTAACGCCGCAGAATGAACCTCGGTCCCTAGTTTGATAAACAACTCTCCCTTCTCTGAAGAGAGTGAGCCAGAATACATTTCCTTGGGCATCATCTACGTCATTAGCTCCGCGAGTGTAGTGCATGTTGCCACCCAGGTAATGACGCTGAAACGTTAGATTTGGCAACGATCTGCAAATCAGCTCGCAGTTTTTTCTCTTTCCAGGCATCTTTCCAGTGAGGCACAGCCCTAGGCGGGACAAGCTCTAAGCTCCCTAATGGTATCCCGACATGTATGTGGTAGTGTATTGCATGAAGTAAGTGTGTGTGTAAGGGAAGAGTAGGGGACAAGAATGAGGAAGGAAAGATCTCGCTCTTTCCGTACTCCTTTTCTCTGTCCCTTGTACTTCTCTAGCCTTGTCCTTATACAGCTCTAGCATGCGCCTGGTATTGATCGGAGAAACACCGGCAAACGGTCGATTAGATCGACCAGAATTCTTCTCCAGTGATTAAAATCGGCCCAGCTATTGAAGTCAGTGTTAAAAATCCACCATCCTCGAGAGTCGAACTCTATGATTACCCTGTCCGTCATGCTGCAGAGACAACTGTGTTGTCACTAAGCTAGTACAGAAGTTATTTGTGGAGTATATAAATGCAAAACATGCTTTGTGCCCTTAGCCTCTGGAGCAGTGCGCGGAACTACTGCAGTCGGTGGTGGATGGCTACCGCGAGCTGGCGGCGGCGCCCACGTCCGACGCTGCCGCGGCGGCGGCGGCGGCTGGCACGGAGGGCAGCGCGGGGGCGGCTGCGGCTGCGGCGGGGGCGAGCGAGGGCGGCAGCAGCGTGGACGCGTCGGCGTCGAGCGAGTCCCGCACGTCGGGGCGGCGCGGGGCGGCGGGCGGCGGGGCCGGGCACGGCGGCTCGGGCCCCGCCCTCTCGGCCCCGGTCTTCCGGTTCAAGACGGCGCACTGGCTGCGCACGCTGCGGCGCTCGCGGCTGGCGCTGACGGTGCTGGCGGGCCACGCGGCCGCCGCCGTGCTGGCCCAGTGCGCGCGCGCCGCCGAGCACAACGGCTGCCAGGCCGCGCTCGCCGTCGCCCTGCGGTGAGTGCGCTCGCCTCCCGCCTCACGCACGGCCACCAGTGGGAAGGATTAAAGGCTCCCGCAGACCGACGCGGAAGATCCTCAGCCTACGCGGATTGGCCGCAGCGGAAGTTTCGCGTCACGTGTTGCCTTATGAGCATATCAGGCGAGCGTCGCGGCAACGGATTGGCAGCGTTTAATTGGCGGCGAAATTTGTAACGCAGTCAGACGCGTTTCTTCCGCTGCAGCTCGAGTTTCGTGGTTGTCCGACTGTGTTCGGGAGTCTTCGCTTCCCTCTTGGTCGAGCGACCTTGCCAACCGTCACCAAACGCGGACCCATAATTGACGCTCCGGCGTGAACGGTCTCGCGAATTCCGCGGCCGCGTGTAGCTCGGAACTTTCCGCGCCGCACCCGCTGCGGATCTACCGCGCCGGTCTGTGGGAGCCTTAATAAATGAAAGAATGAATGGATAAGATGAATGACCTATGAAGGAGTTTCTCTTACAGTGGTGGATGAAAGCATACCTAAGCATGATCTCTCTGATTTCCTACTTTACTCATCTCATTACTACTTTGTCATTAGAATACTATTTGGCATTGCTGATTTATTTTGCCTTCCTTATTGTCATTGTCTTCGCTATCACCATTTATCAATGTTTTCTCCATCGTTATTAACAATGTTTTCTCCGTCGTCATTAGAATTGATTTCTCCTTCGTCTTTGTCATTGTTATTACCGTCATCTTTGCCGTCGGTATCAATTTCGTTGGTAACAGTGGCGATGACTTCGTTCGTTGACGTTCATTGCCGTCCTCATCGCTACAATACCACCATATCGATGGTCATTGTCCTTTCTTTCCTGCTTTGCATTTGCACATCCTCGTTCGTCATCTTCTTTAATTTGCCGGCATCATATCCTCATTACATCATATCCATATTACAATAAAGTAATAAAAAGTATGCAATAGTGCTTTCTAGTACACCTATTCCCAAACACATGCACCGGCTTGGGTACTCAGGGCATCAAATGGTGTCACTGTAGAGCCTCTGACCGGGAGGTCCTAAGGTTCGAGTCCCGACCTTGGCAGGAGTTGCTACATAGGTGGGTCGAGTTAAGCCGCTGTCCGGAGAATTTTAGCAACCGACTGGTCTGATCGGGAGTTTCCGTGTTTTTTCCGCTCAACACCTGGCGCATGTCGGAGCAGTTTCCTAACAACGGCCCACTGACAGCGCCCAACCTTCCCCCCCTTCCTTATTGTATCATCATCCTTTACACACACACACACACACACACACACACACACACTCTTAAATGCCCTACACTACAACACACGCCGGGAGTCCAGTCAAGAGTTCAGAGCTTGTCCCGGCTGGGGCGGTGCCTAACTGATGGGAGTTCGAGGGTTGGCGAAAACTCCGCTAGCCGACGGACAAGCCGGCTTCAGATCTTGCCATCCAGCGGGGATGATCACCGCCACCTCCTGTGATAAACTATGCACTACGCTTAAGGATCTAATGATCTTAGCAGTTGATGCGCCCGGAATCACCAGTCAAACAATCAATCAACCCAAACACACGTGAATGAAATTGGTATTAACATTTCTTGAGCCGTTAAAAAATATCATTCCTTTCACCAGCTGAACACGTGCTATTAACGCACAGAAGGAGAGCTGTAGAAAAGTTACACCACAAAATACTGCATTTTCATGAATATTAACGTGTTTTACATTCACCAAGATCTTTACACGTGTACACATGGATATTGGTTTGGCCTATAACAGCAAATAGTACCTTATCGTAATGACTGAATTGTTTAATGTCGTCACTGAAATTTTTATCGAAAGGAATTTTGTTCAGATTACTAAACATAATTGAACCATGGAGCGTTTGTCAATTTTTTGTTATTTTGGACTGAACATTTTTGAATTTTGAATATTTTAAATAGCCACAGATATTTAACTAGTGATGGATGCATATCAACAATTTGAACAACAGTGATGGGTACATGGATCTATTATTACATAACGTTCTGTAGATAATGGTCTTTACCATTTCAGTACTATCAGATAACAACTTACAGAACATTAACCACACTTAACATCCTTACAACAAAATAAAATAAGATACACATGATCCCTCTTTCATTAATGTTATTATTATTAAATTAATATCATGACATGTCGATGAAAAAACTGCCTGTCAGTTCAAAATAACAAACATTGACAAACGCTCCCTTGCTCAAATGTCCCTTTACATAAAAAATTTAGTGATGACCTTAAACAATTCAGTCATTACAATAAGGATAGTCCGTATTTGCTGTATAGATCAAAACAATAACTATGTAACTGTGTAAAGATCTTGGTAAATATAAACAAATTAAAACATCAATATTCATGGAAATGCAGAATTTTCTGTGGTAACTTTTTTACAGCTCTCCTTCTGTGCGATGTAATCGCACGGGTTCAGCTATTATATAAGAAAGTTCATTAATACTTACAATTGATAATAATCGTTTATCGTATTATCGTCGGTAGTAACAAGTACAATCGTTTTCACAATTCAACACGCTCTCTGAGTAAGTACTTGCTCGGCCATGTTACTCTTCCATTTTCCGAAGATGTACATGACGCCATCTTTCCGTTTCTATTTTAACCACGGATTTCAAACAATGCAAATTTCGTAGCTTTTTATTAATAAAGGAAAGCCGCGATCTGTTCAATACATAATTTCCTCCACTGGTAATTTTTTCTCTTTTTTTGGTACCTCATTTATTTAAAACCGTTCACTGAGGCCTGATTAGGAGGGACATTAAACTCGGCCTCTTTACAGCTTTAATATACATGATGATTTCCTGACCCGTACGGGTGGCAAAGAAACATGTTAGTTACAGACATATGGACTTGACATCTTGTCGGTGTCTTAAGTACCCGACCTCTCGTCAGTCACTGTGTGGGGGCTAGCGACACCGTAGCGTTCGTGTGATCCTACACAGCGGAGCGCTACCTAGGCGCGGCTATGATTACTCCACCAGCTAAATGCCGGCTGGCACGAAGGGGCGCACGGGCTACGCTAGATCGTATTTATTAGGTACATACCCCAAATACCCGCATCGGCTACTTCGGCGTCACATGGGGGAACCTCGGATAGGGCCCATGGAGGCCGCGTCTGGAGTCCACTCCCAGCCGGCGGGAGGTAGATAATACAACCGCCGAAACAGTGGATTCTCCAAGGAGTCGAAGAGGTAAAAAGATACTCAAACATTTTCATAATACCATCTCACACAAATCTCTCAAGTACCTAAGGATACTATCTAAGAAATTTCAGTTGAACCTACAATCACTGTACGCATGATTGGTATGTTGTATCCATATCCGTATTTTTCGTTAACCAAAATCTTACGCACTCTCACGTTGTGGTTTCATAGAATGGCTATGGAATGAACCCTACATTCGTCGTTACATTCCTAACGCCAGTTACGTAACGCTTGTGTAATGTAGACATTACAAATGCGCTAAAACTCTCATATATCCCTAGCATGGTGTCACTGAATTACGGACAGAGCCAAACCTGTATCAACATTTTGATTCATACGGGATCTCGGTTCTTCTTTTCGCTTTCTTAAAGATGGTAAATAATGTTTATTCAGAGGAAAGTGAAAATATTTCAAATCAATGAATTTACGGCAATATGTTTCGGAAAAGCAATAAGAAAATATTTTAACAATTCTTTTGAAGATCGTCTAAGTATTGAGCTCTGCTTCCATGATTCTGTTGATATACCATTGTAAGTAAGCTGAGTGACAACCATCGTGCGTTAGCTTCTTAATAATCTTTTGCTGAGACAGCTATCGACCTTTCCTATTCATCGCGTCCAACAATGGAAGGCGCTCCGTGAACTTTGCAAGGTGGGAAGATTGAAGTTCTTAGATTCAACTAGGAGTATCGATCCAACGTAGAAATGGCGCAGTGCATGTCAAGAATGGAGGAGATACCGCACTCGCTTTTTAGCGCATTCTAGGCGCGTTGCAATCATTCCGGGGTCAACGCACCTATATGCTCCAGGTTAACCCTCACTTTTCTTGGTCTGTTTACAATACACAAGATCAGTTATCAAATCATTTCTTTAAAATGAGATTAACAATTCTTTAAAATATTTACAATACCTGTCCTAGAATTGATTTTTAGGTTTTGAAAAATATTAATTTAATTATACTTTTTTCCTGATCGAATTGACCTAAAATTCTTTTACCAATTACTGTTCTTGTACTTCTCTTGTATAGTTTAAAACTGTACGAGGGTCGATTGAATAACAGCCACATATAAATCGTGTCTCGACACTTTTATAATCATGGTTGATGAAAACAAAATATTCAATTGAAATAATGAAGAGAACGAAAATTCATGGAATAATAACTAGTTTCAATAACTTCCATTCAGTTATTTCCTTAATTAATTGAAATTGAAGCAATTACGTGTCATGAAATAATTATATTACGTTCTGCACAGGGAACGTTGATTACGATCGTTAAGTTCCTTGTCCAAACTTTTTGATATTATCGAAGTCAATTTTCTTCTATTTACGTTGACGTTTTTTTAGGATTTCATTAGATTCGCGTGGATCATGAAGCATATCACTTTATTATATGAAATACTTCCTAAAATCTCTAATAATAGATTTAATCCAGGAGAATTTAGTTTTAATTCAGTTTTTCGTTAATTCGGAAATTGTGTTCCTGAAATCAATGTCCCTGAAATCACCTTTCTTGTGAAACAGAGCAAAGTATTGCACTTCTACGATCTGCGGACCTTTATCGTGAATTATTAAACTTACCCCTGCTTTTCAGAAATTGCGCACTCATAATCAAGGAAGAACGAATACGAACGTAGTTGCAAAGCAGAAGTAATCGCAACCACATGTTGGATCGTAATTCATAGAGCGTTAGAAACCTGACACATTTCTTAGAGTCAATCGTATTTTCGCGCTTCTTGCACCCCTCCGGAATTTCTGATTCAGGGGTGTACATTCCAATGCCGAGAAATATACACCCCTGAGTCAGGGAATTCTCCTTTCGAACTCCTCCAATGGGAATTCTCCTTTGTAATGTGATGCGATAAATCTGTGGCGCTTGTTTTCAATAAATTGAGTGCAATTACAGTGTTACATGAGAATAGTTTGCGGAGGAGTCCACTTCTTAGATAATGCGTCCCAGATCTGATGTGCATGCCACACCCCCAGAAGTGGCGGTGTTCTTTCCCCTGCTGGAACTTGAGATCCGACGTCGACATATTCATTTACCTTGCGGGTTTATTTCTCCTCCAAGTATTTTCCCTAATGGAGAACTTCCCTAATCGGATTATGCCGTCTGGTCTTCCAATGTATGAGGTAGGATCGTAAATTAAGTGTGTGCGCGTGTGTGTGTAAGGATAGAGGAAGGGAGAAGGATGCGAAAGGAAAGATCGAGATCCGAAACCTATTTTGTTAAGGTACTGTCTCGGCACTCGCCTGGCATTCATCTGAGAAACCAAAGAAAACCGATCCAAGCAACCGGCTGCTAGAATTATTCTCCAGATTTGTATGCCTGGGCCGAAGACGCAGCAGTCTACCTAGCGTCAAAATCTGTCATCGCGGGGTCTCGAACACTAAGACCTCCCAGTCAACGATAGTGCAGACGATACATAAACAATGTTGGATTTAGGGGGAGCATAGTCCTCGTGCGCCCCTTCTCCAATTCGTCATCGGGTATGCAGTGAGACTGTTCATGAGCTTCTCGTAAACAACATCGTATATTCTACGACGTGTTTTATATTTTGTTTAAAACTCGTATTGTTCGATGAAAACTAGTATTCAGTTACATCTGTAGTATCAAAACTTTGGATCAGTTGCTTCAAATCTGTTTTTACGTATGAACGGTCAAATTTTGTATTCGAAAATTAGAAAATGCTCGTATGGGGCAGATTTAAACAATATCATGAATTTTTATTTTACATATTTTCTAGTTTTCCTTACATATTTTTGGAAATATATATAATGTGTGTGTATAAATGCACATTTTTCATTTGTTATTACAATAAATCCCGTTCTCTTTTTGTAAGTGAACTATTTTGGAAGATTTTGTTATTAATTAAAGTAAATGAATGATTAAACGCTGTGGTTAGTGTTGTTGGTGCTTAGTATATGACTTTTCCATTAATTAAGCATTTGATCGAATACTGTTGCATAATTTATTGTTATAATGGAGAGAATGATAAGGTAATACACACGTTAACCACTAATTCAATTGATGATTAAATTTGATATAGCGTGAAGTGCACACATTGGTACGATTTCGTGGAACGAATGGAACGAACATTACCTCTTATTGTCTTCAACGTATTAATGCTTTTGCTGCGATAAAGTTCCTCCTCTATGTTCTGGCATTCTTCCTCGCGTGACTGCAGTGGAGGTTCGTAATTCTCGGAGACGTAAGACGCTGCGTCGAATGTTCAATTAACATACTGCATGAAATGCACCGTTTACGAATACGTTGAACAGAAGTCGAAGTTCTTCACGATGTTTAGATAGAGAATGATAATTCGTGGAAGACACGTCAGTCTCGTTGACAAGGTGCACACTAATCTACTGCTCTATAGTAAACACGACCATGGTTATCGGTGGCAAATTTCGTGGCCAATGGAAAAATTTTGAATAACTTGAATTAATGAAGACGCATCACAAAACTATAGTAATAAGTTTGCGTTATGCAATTCTAAAAGATAAGCAAGGGAGCGAGAAAATGTTTTCCCCTCAATGTTTTGCTTATTTACTTCCTTTATCTCATTATCTTCGACCCCTTGCTCTTTCATCGTTATTACCGTCGAAAGTTACAACTATGGGCCGAGCATGTTTATGCGACATTGAGGTTCTCTTTCGCCTCCTAAAAGACACGTGTTGGGTTCAACTATCGTTCCATAAGTGCCTCAGGCTTTGCAGATACGAGGTGCTCCACGGGACCTTTAGTATTCTTCTCAATTGTTGTTTAATTGTTTGCAATTGAAGGACTTAGTTTGATTTAAAAAAAGTGAAAATGGTGTCATCCTGAGTGACTACTTCGATCTTCCAAAAATCTGTCATGTTGATAGTCCGTTACATGGATATAAAGTAATAAAATGTATCTGTCGGCAATTTTAAATTGCTTAGTTTATGTGCACTAACCGTAACAAAAAATCAAAACTTTGAGGTGCGACCACAGATCACCTATTTCATCCGATTTGTTGATTTTTTTAAAGTTGTTTTCTTTGTTAAGGGATGCCTTAAAAGAACAGAGTTGTAAATGATTTTGATAACCTTGTATCTGAATTAGAAGGGTTTCCCTCGGAGCGTTTATGCAAGTACATGCAAGTACGTAAAGGAAAAATTCAACAATAATTTTATGATTATAAACAATCGTAACTTCCGTTTATGAAGAGCGTATGAAAGTTTATTTTGCGATCTTCCCAATTGGGAACATTGGGAAGATAGGTGTAGTTTTGACCCACATTTTTTGTTTGTATTGTTAGTTTTTTATTGTTTTGTTGCAATTTCTTATTGCTAATAAGCTTTCTGATTTTATTCTTTTCTATATATACAATATCTTTCAAGAAATATTTTAAGAATTGAGGAAATTTCTGATGTAGTGGAAGAAATTACAGAAGACGTGGTAGATTTCGTTATTCTGCCTCTTGATAGTGGTGACGGGACGCTTACTGACGAAGATGTGAGAGAAGTGCGTCTAAAGAAATGTACTTTGGATGAAACAAAAATGCAGATAAACTAGAGAGAGGTATTTATGATTTCAAGTGTAACGGAAAAATTTTGGCTGTCAAATGGAAAGACAACAAAGTAGTGTGTTCTACTTCAAATTATGATGTTCACCGTTTGCGACAAGCAAAGCGGTGCAAAGTCAAACAAACATGTGCTTATATCTCAGCCTGTTCTAATTTCAAATTACAATTTGCATATGGGAGGAGTAGATTTGTTGGATCGTTTTATTTCCCGGTATAGGCCAGTTATAAGATAACAAATGGTACTTGCATATTCTTTTGAACTGTATAAACACTATAAGAGTTGCTGCAGGAAGGATTCATTGCATCATTTCTCCAAATGACAAGCTGAGCCTGCAAGAATTTACAAGACAAATTGTTTCTAGAATGGTCATGTCATACCCCTCAACACCAAGACCAGAACCTTTTTGTACCATTACATTCCAAGCCAGGACTGGACGAGGTCATCGCCTCATACCTGCAGTGAGGCAAGAATGTTGCAGAGTGTGAAAGAAGCAATATAACGATTTATTTCTGCAATTTGTAAGGTCTTGGTGTATATATACTGCTCCCCTGCACTGCAAGACCTATAGGCCCTATATCTTCCCATTGTTCCCAATTGGGAACAAACTCTAAATATAAAGCAAAAAAATAAAGAAATTATTTTCTGTGCGTGAAAGTGTTATTTATGTTCTAAGTGGTTAGGAAAATAAAGATGATACAAAAATTTTAGGTTTTAGTGGTGTTGGGACTTGATAGGTTAACACGCTGGAAGGTGGTCTTTGGTGACGCAACCAAATGAGGGGGGGGGCGAGCGCTGTCGAGTACTGTGCGGCGACCGAGTGAGTCTGAGGGGAATATCAATTTTCTGTCTTCGTCTGACTCGCTGCAACATAATTTTATGAATTTCGCGCATTATTTAAAGTGCACACGTTCAGTCAATTATTGACGGCATTTAATGCGTCAATTATCATGTTTAGAGAATTTGTTTTCATTAGATTTTAGACTTATTGATTCAAAATGTACACTTGATGAATTATTAGTGTAAAGTTGACTGTTCTGGAAGGACGTCCCTTTCTGTCTTTCACGGTGGATGCGTATTTCCTCCTGCATCCTCCTGCAGTTACAGCCGGAGAGCGCTGGCGGGAATACGAGCGTGTGTGTGGAAGGATCTTTATTATAAAATATATATGAGGTTAGTGAACGTTTCTAAATAAAATAATTTCATTTGTGTGAAATCTATCGAAGCAATAGTGCTTGTTACAATGAGCTAGGTTCGAATTTAAGTACCCAGTGGAAGTCAAAGAGAGAACCACGTGCGCGGAAGGTGTATATACCTGACACGGACAGTACACATACAATTATGTGAGAATTTTGAATTTTGGATTACTTTTCCGTCATTCGATGGAGGTGCAACCTCCAGTCTTTTGGGGAATCAGCCGCCACTGAGTTTGATACACGCGGTTTGATACACACACGTTCGAGAATTAGTTTGAATGTATCTCTGATATCAAGAGCCAGAAAGAAACAAAGTTCTCATTGTAATACTTTTTGTAGTCACATTAGTTTACATATTCTCATAATTGTGACCACTAAAGTATTAAAATAAAACTATTACCCTTCATTCCTCCGATCTCCTCCAACCATTGGATGCCCTTTTCTTTCCACTCAAGAAAACATGGCAAATAGTGTTAAGAGTGGAAAAGGACGCCTGAAGTAGGAGGTTCAACTCTCGTCCACAGTCGGAGATTATTAAACCTTTGGGCTCAGCATTACGAATTGCACTTGCTTAGGGTGCGATGGATGTTACGAATTCTCTTCTTCAGTAGTTTCCACCAACTGTCCACTTCCACAGCCCTCTGTACAATAGTTGCAATGGGGTCTGTTAAGTCTCATTTTCACTTCGGAAGTGGGTTAAAGATGACGTGGCAAGCACTATGCTGCAGCTAGATATTCTTATTAGCACACTCACTGCAGCATTGTACCTTTTGATGTTGTTTAAAGGTTGTATCCCATAGCATGCTGATAGAGCGTACATGATAGAATTCTTTGCAGGCTACCAAAATCAATCCATCATCTATGTTTATTTTGGAAACAATAAAGACACTTTTTTCGCATTATTTCTTTATTTACGTAATTCAAGAAAATCATTCGAAATCCCGTTTGGTTTCATTGTTCTAGTTCTTTCATAAACCCTCTCTTTCAAATGTACAAATAAATTGAAATTGGCAAACAAATTATCAAAATGAAACTGATATCTGAAGTGTTTTTCAGAGAGTTAATCTAACGTATTTACAAACATTACTGCTGGCTTGTCAAACGCATGATCATAGAGTTCACGTTTACACTTTGAAACGAACTGATGTAAAATTATATGTATCCCAAAGCCGTAACGTAACCATATGGTCACGCAAAATTAAAATTGTACTCACAGCCCATTATGTACGCAATTTTTGTTATTCTTACATTAGCTATATTACTTAACTATACTTTAAAACATAACTTATTAAACAAGTAATGAAAAAATATAACGAAAGCCATACTTGATCCAATATGCTGATTTCCGAAGGTATGAATTTCTCTGTCAACAACAATCGGTATAATACCCTCAACCACTCATCCAACAACGAGTTAATAGATCATATCCTTTAAGATATTATTCTAGATATGACTATAGTGATACCAACCTCGAAAACATTAATTATAGCTTCTTATAAAGCATTTAGATATTTGTGAACTCGTGACGATATGGTAACGCTAGCCCTTAATAGGTTAATTGAATATAAGATAAACCAAGTCTCCACAACCAAACGAAGTGTGCATTGTTGAAGAGGCAGTGGTACAAAAATAAATATTAACGTTTTGAAATATAATGGCTCTAAATATAAAATTAAATATTATGGGGTGTTCGCATATACAAACGCTCTTCATCAGTCTTACTTTTCGACCCTTTCTAATGTCAAGGTTCCTCCTATCAAAATGAAGCAAAAAAGTTGATAGAGTGAGAAGGTACTATCTGATTTCTACTACTAGTAATCGTGCTGCAATATATGGACATGTAGCTATTACAACAAATGCAGGAGGAGAGATGATTCAAGAATGAGTTAATATATTTTGTTATTATACGTTCTATATATTAATTTACTCAAAACGGTTGATATGTTAGTTGGAACCTTGTGATTCCAAAATGTCATTATCCTTCCCTCCCCATCATCTCCTCACTGTTACTCATGACTAGAGTCTGGAAGTTTGTCAAAATTCTTTATATTCGAATATTTATACGAAT
>BLKR01016442.1:0-27726 GCA_011170035.1 Teleogryllus occipitalis | reverse complement strand
GTGTAGCACGTGGTCCTGACACAACACTTATTTTTCATTCCCTTACTTTCGGGCCGTGGCCCTGGTCAGACGTGGCGTACAATGGACCTGTGGGCTGGAGCAACTCCATGCTGGAGTTGGTCTGGAGGCAGACATGAAGTTTGATCGTCTTGTTTATTAGTAAGGTGTGTATAGTTTATATTACTTTGGTTTTTTCACATATGTTGATTTAGGTATATATGGTGTGATTATAAATAATATTGTTCAGGTAAGTTGTCTTCATTCCTTGTGTTGTTTGTGTTTACTGTAGCCCTGAGGAAGGAATTACATACACCAGTCAAGTGATCTTTACTTGTAGCCGGAGAGTCGGCTATTATTGTGAACAGTGAAAAGCAATGTTTTTTCAAGTTCTTATTCTCAGTTGCTTGATTTCGATATTTTATCGGTAAGTTACACCTTACATTGTTTTGAAGGGGACATTACAGGCTATTGATGTAGGGTAATGTAATTTATTTTACTTGCGTTGTAATAATGTTATTGACGTTTGGAATATAAACACCCTGGTGCCTAACCCGAGTCCCCCAAATGTTCCTAACGCGTGTCCCCAAATCTTCGTCTTGCAAAATAAAAACAATTAACGTTTTTGTCACTCGTTATATCTTAGGAGGTCAATAAACAGCAAGCGCTTACTCTGAAGCCTATCAGTTCGAGAGGGTATGAAGAAGAAAGAAGTCAGATAAGCTGTAACCGCCCGACCCGTCTCCCGGCCTGTGTGTGCATGTAGTGTAGTGCATGTAGGTGTAAGTGTGTGTAAGTAAAGAGGTGAGGATCGGTCAGGGAAAGGGAAGGAAAGATCGCGCCCGGTTCGTGGCGCGTTTATTGGGGTACTGCTTTGGCATTCGGCTGGTGTTGATCAGAGAAACCACTGACAACTATTGATCAGAGCAGCCGGCCGTTAGAATTATTCTACAGACAGCAGTTGAATTCGACCTAGCTATCTAGTGTGACGTCGTGGGAATACACAATAATCACAGACACGAGCTTCAATGATAAATATGTACAGGTTTATTCACAATATGTACAGTAATACTTTAAGTTACTCAGCTCTGGTAGATCTTTACTTCCCTGATCGCAGGAGCGATCCTTAAAAATGAATAACTGACTCGTGGCCCGCGCCACTCCTCAGCGAGCCTCCCGCACACAGCAGACAGCTCCGGCGACCTCTGTCACCAGTGGATATAGTCCACAACGGCGTCCCAACACATGGTTTGCCGCACGAGCCTAGCTCGGCTCCGCACCGCCCTGGGCGCAAGTTTGTGCGTTCGCACGAGGGTTCCCACTCAGCTCAACAAACCCCACCCCCGCGCTCTGCGTTCGCTCTTATATAGCTACCACCCACGTGACCTGAAACGTCACTGGGTTTTGCACACGGCCCACACTGACCGCTTTGCCAGGCATTTTTGGACATCCATTTCCCTGGATTCCAAGAATTTGTCACGCGGCACGCGGCAAAAATGCGCTGTCCCGCATTTTGGGCATCCCTTTCCCTAGCTCTTAGGATTTCTCAGAATACCTCGGCGTGTCACATCCTGCCTGGCCCCTGGCGTCTAATCCTCTGCCGTCGCACCTTTGTGTCGCCTCGGCGGTTGCTAGCTGTAGCCTTACAATACGTTACACTAGCTAGTCGCTGCCGTTAGCGGGAAAATAATTAAAATAGTTTATTTCTCTTCTTTCAACACTCGCAACTCCATCACATTTTCTATAAAATTTAAACAAAGGGTTTTGAAAAGTACCGGTACCGGTTTGGTACCGGTTTGGTAGCGGTAGCGGTAGCGGGTTTGGTACCGGTAGCGGTAGCTCAGTGATGCCACTGCAACGCCTCTAACCGGCAGGTCCTAGGTTCGAGTCCTGACGGCGGCAGGATTTTTGACACTACCTTTTCAGCTAGGTCGAATTCAGCTGCTGTCTGGAGGAGAATTCTAGCGGCCGGCTGCTCTGATCGGTAGTTTTCCGTGGTTGCTCCGATCAACACCAGGCCAATGCCAGAGCAGTACCCTACCAAACGGGCCACGGACCGCGCGCGATCTGTCCTTCCTCTGCCTTGTCCTATCCTCTCCCCTTACACTAACATGCACTACACTACCACATATTCCGGGAGACCGGTCGAGAGCTTAGACCTTGTCCCGGCTGGGGCGGTGCCCCACTGGTGGGAGAGTCCTGGTTAGGGAGGAAACCCCACTAGCCGACGGTAGGTCGGCGCCGGATCTTGCCATCCAGCGGGGGAAGATCACCGCCATCTCCCGAGAAAAAAACATGCACTACACTAACGGGACTAATGACCGAAGCAGTTGACGCGCCCGGAAACACGAAAAAATCAATCAATCAATCCAGACATTGGTGATATTTTGAGCTTATTTCTGGAATCTTTTCTTGAACAGTTGCTATATTGAGAGCTTCTTGTAGTGTAGCATTTGTTATGAATCAGGATGCAGATGCAGTTATTCTTAGAATTTTTGATTGAAACCTTTTTTTGTAATTGACAAATTCGTTTTTTTGTCAGTGCCCCAGATCTGTATTCCGTACGTCCATACTGGAAATAGAATGATTTTGTATATTAAAAATTGATTTTCTAGCGATAATTTTGATTTGTGTCCAATAAGCCAAAAATAATTTCCTTAGTTGCAACTGTAACTGTTGTTTTTTTAATGTTTTTTCCACGTAAGACGTCTGTCCATATGAATACCCAGATATTTAATGCTCTCTAAGAGTAAATGTTATGTGAGCTGATTTACTTTCATTTACCTTGATTCTCCACTTTTTGTACCATTCTTCAAGTGCAGTGAGGTGATCTTGAAGTTTTTGTGATGCTTCTCAAGAATCGTTGTCAGAAGCCAATACAGCTGTATCATCTGCAAAAATGGCAATAATTGTGTTTTCAGTCTCTGAAATATCTGCTGTATAGAATAAATATAGTACTGGTCCAAGAATACTTCCTTGAAGCACTTCGGATTCTATAGGAAGGAGGTCTGAGAATTCATTTTGGTATTTAATTTGGAAATTTTGATTTGAAAGATATGATTGAAATATATTGAAAAATGAGTAGGGTAGGTAGCGCTTAAATTTATACACGAGGCCATTGTGCCATACCTTGTCGAAGGTCTGTGATATATCGAGAAGGCAGCAGAACAGTATTGTTTATTTTGAAAGCTGCTTTCAATAAATGTTATCCTGTTTATCTGTTCTATGATAGTGTTGCTGACGAAATCCAAATTGATGGTCCGGTACGATATTGCTGTTGCATGATAAGTAAGGACGTAGTCTTGTTAAAAGTAGTTTCTCAAATACTTTGGAGAGTTTTGGAAGAAGTGTAATAGGGCGGTAAGACGAAACTTCATGAGGGGATTTACCAGGTTTTGGGAATACTATAACTTGAGCTACTTTCCACTGAATGGGATGATATCCAATGCAAATAATACTATTGATGAGCGCTATAATGAACGCAATCCCTCTGCGAGGTAGTTCTTTTAGTAACTGACCAGTGATAAGTTCATGGTCTGGACCTTTTTGCAGGGAAGTTCGTTCTTTATCACTTGAAGTGTTTCCTTAGAAGTGAAAAACTTTATAGGAAGTGCCAATTGTGCTGGTGAATCAAGGTATTCTTGCATCAAGGTGACTGCGTCGATGTCAAGGTGGCTGCGTCAATGTCATCTGCAGATTTTAAAGGCACTTGAATTCTAGTGTTCTGGGATATCCATCGTTGGTATTCACACCAGTTAGTTTTTCTATTAGTAAGAGCGACAGGAACGGGGCGTAGAAGTAATTCAGTACTAACGGTGACTACGATAGGTGAATGATCAGACGTTAGTTCATATGATGCTTCTGTATTGTAGTAACCAGATGAAATACCTTTTACAACAAAAAATTCAAATAAGTCTGGTACTATTTTATTTAGGTCCGTTGGCCAGTAGGTTGGTTCTGTTGTGGAAATAGTATCGATAAGAAATGCTGTCACTGCTTTCTGGATTTCTCGTCCACTATTGGTAATCAGTCTTGAACCCCACTGGATGTATTTAGAATTGAAGTCTCCCCCTGATATAAAGCTTGAATCTAAATTGTTAAAGAAGGATTCAAAGTGTGTTTTATTTATATTAAATCTTGGTGGACAATATAGGACACTTATTGTAAGAGATTCACTCCTGTCACTAATAGTTATGGTGGTGGATTGTGTATCAAGATCTTGAGAACTATTTTCTTCGTGATGTTTTATACATTTTTTAAGATGATAACAGTGCTTCCGTGTGCATGACCATCCGGATGTTTAGTATCATAAATTATAAAATTTTTCAGTTTAAAGTAATTTTTGTTTGTGAAATGTGTTTCTGAGACAAGTAAAATATCGATTTTATTTTGCGATAGAAATATTTCAAGTGCTTGACGATGTCGCACCAAGGCAAGCCGTTAGCATTTCACGTTGCTATACGGTAAAATTTACCCATTTGAAAGCTTGTATACTAACGAAGACACAAGTTTGAGAAGGGAGTTTATTTGTTGGCTTTGTTGATGTAAGATATTTTCAAATATTTCGAAAGAATATCAAATGATACTCAGTATAGATTGTTGATCATTCTTGTATAGGTATAGATATTTGGTCATATATCTTTCGAAAGAATATCAAATGATACTCAGTATAGATTGTTGATCATTCTTGTATAGGTATACTTCTGGATATACCACGCTTGGGTCACGTAACATCTGCATACGTCTTTTGGCTATTCGTTTGTGAGTAAATATGTTCGTGATGTTGAGGTTGTGATGTCATTTTATTTTGGGATTTTCTAAGGTAGCTATTTTGTTTATAGTGACCTTTTCTTTTTAGTAGTTCTCGATAGACAGTACAGTCTTTGTAGTTCGCAGGGTGCCTGCCCTCGCACAGAGCACATGTTGGTGGTCTTTGCGTGTTTTTCTTACATTCTTCTGTAGACTGATTCTTATTGCATTTAACACAACGAGGAGGATAATGACAGTATGCTTTGGTATGTTTATACCTTCGGCAGCGTTTACATTGTACTATTTCCCTTTTCATATGTGGTGGCTCAAATTTAACAACAGTATTAAGGAGCGTGCGGATATTAAATATGTCTTTGTTGTTACTTTGTGTTTCCAGATCAACAAAGAATAGTGACAGAGGGTGTTTTGTTACTTTATGACAAACATTTATTATATTTCTGACAGTATGACCTAATGACAGAAGTGCAGCTTTAATACCATTTCCATTTACAGAGTGATGCGCATTTCTTACTACAACTCTGTAGTCACGTTCTTGTTTTAATTTATGTGCAGTAAATACAATGCAGTTTAAGTGCAGTAAATACAATTGTTACTTGATAAGTGTTTCACAATTTTTCTATAAGTTACTACAGAGGCGGGTAATATTTTAACTTTGTTATTAGACAATGATTTTATTTGATATTCCTACCCTTCAACCACTTCTTCGATAAATTTGATCATATCTGTTACATTTGTGACATTTGGAACAAAAATAGGAGGAACTACAGACCTTTCAGGTTCTTACTCTGTATTATAGGGTATGTTTTTCACTCTAAGCCTACTAAATCTGTTTTGAAAAAGTATTGGATCAGTCTCGCAAGACGCTGTATTTTGCCTTACCCTTCTGTTATCTTCAGCATCGAGGTCTTCTGAGTTGAGTGTCTTCAAACGGATTGAAGGGTAATTTTTCCACGAGCTCTTGGTCAGGCGCCCAGGATTATTTGTTAAGTTATTCCTGTCCGGTTGTTTGATGTTCGCATCAGAAGTTGTCGCTTCGTAATGCTGCTGGGATTGCGGTTGTTGGAAGTGTAGCAGGTTTTGAGTCGTAGTTCCCGTTAGTTGAGCTTGTACTGGCGGCCTGTGATTGAAGCTATTGTACTTCGTGTCGTTCTTGTGGAGGTTGTCAATGCTGACTTTGTGGCTGCTGCGGTTGTGATGAGACCTGGAGTCGTAATTATTGAAGTAGTTGTTGGTGATGACATTCCATCCGATGCATTTGTTGTTGCTGTAATTGCAGTTGCATTTGCAAGTGTTGAATTTGTTGCGTATGTGACAGTTCTTCTTTCATTGTCTCCTCGTTGTGGCTAACTAGGTGTTATTCTGAGTAATTTAAGACGTTTGAGGCGTCTTAATTAATTAATTTAACTAACCCGTTGTGGAGCCATTATTTGTTAACATTCACTCACAAATGTTTTGCTCACTTCACTGTTTATCAAGGGAAAACTATAGATTATGACTTTGGTCTCTATAACGGCACAATATTACACATAAAACTTTTACACTTGTAGTTTTCGAACTACCTTTGCTTATCGCCAGCGGGCAAAGTCAAGTTGTGATAAGAGCTACCTCGGTCTCGATGTGATCACCTCGGTGACTCGAACTAGTCTAGAAGACTTTCGACATTTACAAGTGCAACGTTTTTCAATCATTCAAAAGTGAACAGAACAGAAATAAATGTATTGAATAATGTTAAAGTATTTAATGTATGTAGTATCACATATACTCTAATTAATGTTGAATTGCTAGAAAAAAAGTGAAGATGTGAAAATCTAATGGCAGTTTCTTATTAAATTAATTTTAATTATTAAAGATTATTAAAAAATAAAAATGTCGAAATGACATTTAAAAATATTAGCTTCTAAAATCTACGATCTGTATAATATTAATTAATTATGGGAATCCTGGAACATTAGAAGCCATTAGATTTAAGTCATATTTTATATTATTGAACGAATATAACGAACGAACGAGTACATTTCCAAGTTGTATAAATAAGCAGTTTATTTGTAGGAGTTTTTAAAAAATTGCTATTTGTACAAAAAACGAGATTACCCACAAGATGTCTTCCATCAGTTCTTAGCATTTAATGACCAAACACGGGTATTTACAGCAATATCCATTTTCTTTTTGGGAAGAGTCGCCCCTGAGCGGTGTTGTCGTAAATCGTGTTCGGTTTTACAGTACTTCTGCGCAAAGCATTTGTAGACGATTCCGGGAGAACAGGCCGTGAACAGGTACAAAAGCGTCCAAAGATAATTTTTTTTTATCTAGGGCTTTCATCCAGCCGACAGCCGGTTACCTTTTACGCCCCGATGGGACGCATATTCGACCATACACTAGACACCAACACACTTGCGGGCTCCTCTGATCTGGGGTCAGCAGACCGCGAGGCCCTCCGCGACAACACATACATACAAAGTCAAGGGACAAACAGCCATGCCCAAGGCGGGACTCGAACCCGCGACCCTTCGGACCGAAGCGCTGAGTCGATACTCGGTCTTAGCCACCTCGGCCATCCAGGTCGGCCCAAAGAGAAATTTCCCCAACTTAAACCACCAAGCCCGTTATTCATACATTCCTACTCTATTAAAAAGTTTTCGGAATAACTGAAGAAAAAAAACAAAAAAAAACAAACAAACAAGAGGTGCTACAATCGCACATTCTTTCTCGCATTATTTCTAAATTTACCGTTTTCGAAAATTCGGAGGTCAACGAAAATAAGACACGCGTTATTCTTTTGAGCACCCCTTCTTCTATCCGCGGCCTAGCAATAAGAGTTTTCTGCCCCAAATTCTCCGTTTTTCGACGCTCGATTACATAACTTTCTCTTGTTTCGAAGTACGTTCGTGAGGGCGAGAAAGTAAAAACCTGCGTACTGCTGGATGGTTGAAGATGATCGAAGAGGGGACAACCTCCCATTACGTAAAAATATGACTCAGCAAATTATATTATATGTGAATATGAATGTAACTGTTCTGTAAAGCAAGGAACTACTTGGCTGTACGGGGACGCCATGTCGTAAGCACAGGTGCCAACGATTCGGCCGTCATACTTCGACCTTCTTCAGGGCGAGAGGCGAGGTCGCAGCATGACGACTAAAACGTTGGCACCTGTGCCTACGACATGGCGTCCCCGTACAGCAAAGTGCAGTAATTACTAACTCCAGCCGCGGAAGCCTACACATTCTGTAAAGAGGTTAACCATTGCATCAGGAAAAATAAATAAATTAGAAATAGGTGCAAATCGCAGGAGCGAGCGGGAGGGCCGGCGGCGAGGCCGGAGCGGCGGCGGCAACGGCGGCGGCGGTGGCGGCGGCGGTGGTGGTGGCTGTGGTGGCGGTGGCGGCGGGCGCCGAGGAGCAGTGGCCGCGACGGCGTCAGTCGCCTCGCGGAGACCCTCGCGCTCGCTTCTACTCCGCTCCGCGCCGCTGCCCAAATCCCAGCGCCCTGCACGCGCTCCGCCCCGCCCCCCGGGTCGTCCGCGTTCGGCGGCACCATCACCAGCAGCAGCAGCAGCAGCAGCAGGAAGAGGCAAATTTTGCGGAGGCAAGGACGCCCACGCCGCCCGGCCTCCCAAGTGTGGCAGAAGCCGCTTCGCTTCCCGGCGGGCCGTGGAGAGGAGAGCGTTGCGTAAGCGGGAGCACGTCGGACGCGGCCGCCACCTCGCGGCCCATGCGGCGGCGCGCGCGCCCCCAGCAGCAGCCGCCCGCCCGCGCCCGCGCCCGCGCCACCGCCCTCGCCCTCGCCACCGCCCCGGCCCGCCGCCCCTCGCGCCCCTGACAGGTGAGTCCGCCACGGCCCTCCGGCGCCCCAGCACACGTAGACCGGGAGCGGTGGCTCAGTGCATCAACTGATCTCACTGCAGCACCTCTGACCGGGAGGTCCTACGTTCGAGTCCTGACGGCGGCAGGATTTTCGACACTAGCTTTTCAGCTAGGTCGAAATCAGTCGCTGTCTGGAGAAGAATTCTAGCGGCCGGCTGCTCTGATCGGTAGTTTTCCGTGGTTTCTCCGATCAACACCAGGCGAATGCCGGAGCAGTACCCTAACAAAGGGGTCACGGACCGCGCGTGATCTTTTTCCTTCCTCTTCCTTGTTCTAATCTCTTCCCTTACACACACACACCAACATGCACTACACTACCACATACTCGTTTTCCGGGAAACAGGTCGAGAGCTTGGAGCTTGTCCCGGCTGGGGCGGTGCCATGCACTACACTTACGGTACTAATGACCTAAGCTGTGGACGCGTCCGGAATCACTATCCAACACGCAATAGAAAGTACTATACGCGCAAGTTTTCTTGACATTCCACAGCGGGGTAAGCGGGGGGCTCTGGCAACGTCACGGCTTAAAAGGGTGTACCAACTGTGGGCATGAACTTAACGCACCAAAGCGTGCCACGAGAAATGCTACGATTGTTTTGAAAGTACGAGTGGTTGTTGCTAGCGTTGTAAATTGGTACGTGCCGTTCGGAGTCGGACCTAAGTATCTCAACGGGCCGTGCTATTCAACACTGGATGAGGACGAGGGAGCTCGCGAATCAAGAAAACTTACGCGAGCAATAAATAGAAAGGGAACTTGATTGCGGTTTCTTTGATCTTCGAAAAGGGGAGAAGTTGCTTTGGTAGCCATATTGTAACTAAGTAATCACGATATTGTAACTAGATAATCACGTAGGTATAGATGCAGAATACCCTACTTCCGTAATGAATGAAACATGTTTCACTTTTGAAGTTTTAAGAAACTAGTTTATTCTATTGTAAGCCTGTATTGAAAGAAAGCACCAAAATTATATTTCAATTAGGAAAGTAGCTATTAAAGGACAAGAAATAATAAATACATCGATGGCCACCTTGTCTCTTGCTCATTAATTACTTAAAATATTCACAAATTTAATGTCCACATCACAACAAACTTAACAATGAGCCACAACCGATCACTGAGAAACACATTAACGAACTAAAAACTGCAAATTAACCTTGCCATTCTCTGAGAACACAGCAACGGAGACGTAACAACAGAGCCGGCCAGTCAATGCCACCTAGGGTACACGTGTTGCAGGTGCCATTGCCTCAACAATTTACTCGGTTTCAATATGGCGGACACAACATAAAACTGGCACGCGGAATGCAAGGATGTTACCTTTCTGTATATTACCTATTCTGTGGCCGCGAAGCTTATAGCTTGTCCTGGTTGGGGTGGAGCCCTGCTTGTGGGAGATACCTGGTTGGGGAAGCCACCGTTAGCCTACAGGTAGGTCGACACCGGTCCTCACCATCCAGGAGGGGAAGATCACCGCCACCTCCCGCGATAAAACCATACACTACACTTACAGGCACAATGATGTTGGCAATTGACGCGCCCGGAATTACTAATCAATCAATCAAAAAATCCAGCGCCCCGACGCCTTACATAGCGAAGCGACTGGATATATCGATGATACAACTTTGGTCTCGTGTTGAAAAGCGCTGACACTTTTTTAATTCTGTGATTTCTCGAACGTAGGTATTTAAAACGGAAATGCGTTCGAGTATCTCAAAAAATTACAGCAAATGGAAAGAAGACTACTCGAAATTAAAAAGCCAACCAATAAACAAAACAAGATTGATTAATTGATTATTTAATGTTTTCGGACGCGTCAACTGCTCATAGTTCCAAGTTATTTCAGGTGGCGGTGTTCTTCCCTCACTGGAAAGTAAGATCAAGTGCTGACCTACACGGCAGTCTGCGTGGTTTCCCTCTCCAGGTATCTTCCCCATCGGAGAACCGTCTCTCCCAATCTGGACAAGATGTAAGCTCATGAAAGTATATGTGTGTATAAGGGGAGAGAATAGGACAAGAATGAGAAAGAAAAGATAGCGTGCTGTCAATGGCCCATCTGTTGAAGTGCCGATTCGGTATTCGCCTGGTATTCATTGAAAAAAATAGGGAAAATTACCACTTAGATCAGCTGGTCGCTAGAATTCTCCTCCAGGCAACGGCTCAATTCGACGTAGCAATATGGCTAGCGTCGAAAAACCGCCACTGTGATAATTTGTCCGACAATGATTAAACTTGTCAAACATTTCAAAGAGAACGAAAAAAATATGTGGAATCATCTGATTACATTATTTTCAGCATAACTTAAATTAATACTTATAATCGTGTAAGAAAGTTTATTCATCTCAAAATGTAAGTGTGAAAAATGTAATTGCAACGTTCAGTTTTCCATAAAAAGTTTCTGTACTAGAGTATCTAATGATTCTTGTCACGATAAAGATAATACTATTAAATAGCGTTTATACAATGGACCAAATATGTTATTAAAATTAAACGATGTATCTTTTTATCATGATAAAGTAACTTAATGGTTTCAAAAATTAAATTGCTCATTTCATGAAAATTTCTTATTAGATTCTCATTTCATATGTAATATTGTGCATTTCTTAATATAAAGTTGAATGGATAGTAAAATACAATTTAATTAATGAGAAGGAAATTTTCCAATATTTTCCCCTGTGGTCGCCAATGCATAAAATCGTTTTCCTTACCATTTCGTAACTGAACAACAAATCCGCCAAGAAAGTAAACCGACAACTTGCTCTGGTAATTTTCTTTTTTTTTTTTCTTCTTCTTTGAGACAGGTTGTATTTACAAGTACAGCTGATTCATACAAGGATAGCAAGTACGCAAGTGGCAGAAAGAGAGAGGGAGAGAGAGAGAAAGAGAGAGAGGGAGGGAGGGAGGAAGTGAGAGAGAGGGGGGAAAGAATCATTAAACACAATTTTGATTTTTTTAACATGCTGCAACCTTCGTAATCTATTTGAAGCTTTCCATTTTCTCGTAGGATAGCAAAACAACACAGAACTGTTTTTCTTGGCACAGCAACCCAATGATAATCTGTTTTACATATCCATAAGTTAATTAAAATTCTATACGACCGCCCTTCAGCAGAGCGTTAAAAATATGATATAAATTGCTACTGTCAACATCATGATTTATAAAGTGTGCCGGGAAAGTCTCTCCGCAGTGACACCTTGCTGTGCGCAGCTGATATTATGTTGTAGTACGAGCTGCGGATTTAAATAGTAAATTGTGTACTCATCACAATCGTAATAGATGCTAGAAATGTTGTACCCTTCACTTGTTTCCCAGTGATCTGTTTGCTACCAACATAAATGCAGTTTTTAATAGGAATCCCTGATTCGGTTTACTGCGAAGAGATTTTTCTGGCGCACTTTATTATCAATAACAACAAAATTACTGTATAAAATTACCGGATCATTAGCAGTGATAATGAAGATTCCTGACATCCGTCAACTAGCAAAACAAACATTCAGAAACCTTAGAAAAATAGAATAATTATTAACTATGCGGTTTATATCATAATCTGCGAACTTCATTTTCATTTGTTTGATTTTCATTTCAGTTTCATTTTCATTCATATTTTTTTTATTTGACACACACCTATCACGCAGTAGTGTACTGTGCTAGGGAAGGAAAGTGAGTAATATTAAAAGCAATGTTAATGGATACATCATTTTGACCGGTTAACTTTTCGAATGATGTTGTTATTCAATCTACATAATATTTACAAGTCTAGGAAGCTACAGTAACTGAAACCAATCTTCATTCACATTCTGTGGCCTCACATCTAAGAGACAGCATGTTCCTTCTTCGTTGGCAGAACTATTCCATTTCTTGCATTTTATGAAAGTCCTGAGATTTGTACTCGATTCAAAATTACATTCCCACTAGACACCTTCAGTCTCAGCCTCATACGATTTTAACGAGTGCTTACAGCAATGACAAACTGACAATTCAAAAAGTTCTCAGATAATGAGGAGACGAGGTCGTCGATGGAGAACCATTTTGGATCCAGTGTGTCCATCAACTAAATAATTCCATCTCACCCTTTCAAACTCTAGTCTCGCACGACCCCAATTGCATCATCCTGCCATATTTTTGTAAATCTCACTGTAACTAATGACCGTACACCACAAATCCAGAGACTGATCAATCAACATTAATATATAAAGACACAAGGGCGATAATCTCTTAATGTACTGGACTAATATCGATGAAACTTTCGTGCTAGCTTTCTTTGAAGGTCAGGAGTGCTTATAGGTTATGATTTACAACCATAAACCTTCATATATTCACAAAATAATTATTTTTTTAAAACTTTTTTTCGACTAACATTACATCACAGATTCACGAGTGCATCAATGTGCAATAGTTTAGTTGTGAGTCAACAGAGGCTGATGACCGAGATCTACGATTCAGTTCATCAATGCACAGAATTGCGCGTATGTAGGATAGGTGAGGACTGTTTGTTGATTTTACTGTCAATTGTCTCATCCGAAATATTTAAGAATGATTTTTAAAGTCTTTAATCACTCTATAAAAGTAACTTAGATAATGATTTTAATTGTGTCTAGGCATGAATTTATTAAGTGTACATGAGACAAGTATGAAATGATTGGAAAACATTTTGCTTGTAGCTTGATATTGTCGCAAAAAGATATGTATGGACATGTGATCTACATGAACAAGTTATTGGTTTAATTGTAGTACATTAAGCATGCTTATTACATATTTTGAGATGCAGGAGTGAAAATGAAACATATTATGAGTGATTAATGACTTATGCTAAAACTGTGATAACTGGATGCATTTTCGAAGGGAAGTGTTTTATTATAGTGGAGAAAGCGTACCTTTGAGTGGTGAAGAAATGATTATTTAAATTGATGAGCATAAGTTTGGCAAGAAGTGTAACTGAAGTAAAAGAGTAATGAGAAATAGAAAGAATTGAATGTGTGTCAACACTGTTTGTCAAGGTTGTTGAAAATATAAAAAAACAGATTTTTTAGATAACTAAAATATATCAATTGCCTCGGCGTGGGGTCGAAGGTCAATTTCAAACTTTTCTTTATAAATACACGAGGAAAAGAAAAATATAAAAAAGAATAAGTTTTACAATGTAGCACCTGATTGAAAGTACGGGTATAATATATGTATGTATAATAAATATAATATATGTATAATAAAGTATGGTATAATATATTAAATTCCAAACAAATCATATATCAGTACATATATTTTATTTTTTTAGTGTAGATTTGTTTATTATTTTTAGTTATCAAGTGAGTGAAGTTTGAGAGGCGGGAACTCCAATTTTTAATAAAAACATTTTTAGTGAAAAAGTGAGTGAGGAAGACATGGTATTTTCAGGTGAGAGCAAGGCAGAGAGAGGTTGGGCAAGACAGAGCGAGGATACAATAGAATAGATACATGTAGGCTCCATGGCAGGGCGAGAATAGATGGAATACATCTTCCTGTCTACTAAAGTGTGATAAATACCTTGGGAACGTGGAGTACTTCAGCTAGTAAACTAACGAAAAGATCAAGGATTTCTGTTCAGAGAGTGGATAGCACCACATAATGCGAGAAAAGTGTGATCGTTTCAAAATATACAGTTACAGTCTAACAGCAAGAGAAAAATAAAACAGGAAAGAAATTTCAAGAAAATAAAGGAAATAATTAACACATTGATGCTTAATACACCAATATAACTCAAACACTAATGTTTACACGTTCGTTGCCAACCACGAGTATATTCGTAGTTGGCAAACTGATTTTACGTACCAACTACGAGATAACTCCTTAATGATCTTCTTCTGTCGTCTACAAACCCTACATGGCTTTGTTGGTCACATCTTTTTCTCTGTTGGTGGAAGTGCTTTTAAATAATGAAAATTGTCTTGTTTTGGTTTTTTCTTGCGAGTTCATTTGTCGTCCGATTAAGCATTCGACAAATTTTTCACGGAATTTCAGGCTAGTAATTTCAACTACATTGGTTTCAGAATATAACAGATAAGCATTATTGGTGTACATTTCAAAAAGATGATGATCAATTTTCTTCGGCCAACGGATTGTTTTTCTCAGTGATGAATAATAGCTAAGCATTTGGTCAGATAAATCAGTTCCAGACATATTTTCATTATATTCTTTTGTGATGTTGGGTTTCTTTGTTATCTTGCCACTTCGATTGCGAACACCAACCATTTCCCCTCGATGCATGTTTGATATGGTCAGTACTTCACGCATATGTTTCCATTTACAAACTACTGCCGCTTCTCTTCTATTCCAAATAACTTCACCTTTCTTCAGCTTTTTTGTTTCTATACGTTTTGGGTTCCCTTTTCTATTCGCGCGTAATGTACCACAAACATATGTTTTGTGAAGTGTTACTTCTTTTACCAAGGCAACAGAATGATAAAAATTGTCCATGAACAATTTATTTCCATTGTCTAAATAGCCATCCATCTTAAATAGAACTACCTGAGTTGCGTGACTAGTCTCATTGTCAGTATTTTTAGATTTTACGCAGCAAATGGGTATTTTTAGTACAATTCCATTTGATTCGCATAACTTATATAACTGATACCATACTTGTGTTTTTATTGATGATATATTGGCGAAAGAAAAGTCGTCCGCGCCATAATATCATATACTCGTCAATGGAGGGGCTTTTGCTTGGTACATAATTGTCCTTCATAACTTTATTGAAGTGATTTAAAACAGGTATAAATTTTGTAAAATCTATCGTCAGTTTTTACAGTGTTGTCTGCAAAATGAAGAAATCGAACAATCAATTGAAACTTGTTCCGCCTAATGAAAGATTGCCAAAATGGAAAATTGTAAAATTCACTTGTATTCCAATAATGATATATGGTTGGAAGATTACACAGACCCATTTACAGTAACAATTAAGAAAAACTTTCATTTCTAGTACATTAGTGTCTGTCCAAGTGGAAAGACGGCTTGACCTTCGAAATAATCTTTGCTTATTTATTTCTTGTGAGGCACATAAATTAGTTTGTTCGACCCAAAAAATCAAAAATTCTTCCGAAAAAACAAAACAAGTTGACTAACCTTTCAATACTGATGTCATCAATTTTCAAACCTGGGTTCTGGCTGAATTCAAAATAAGGCGAGTCATCTTCTATATCGGTCCACTTATTATGGTTGTTCTGCACTGTCCCTTCTTCATGTTCGTCATTGTCACTAAGACCTTCTTTTTCCGCAGTATTTTCGGAAATGGATTCACTGGATGGAATGAAATCATCTGACTCTCCAACGGAACAATCACTCCATTCTGAATCCCTGACGTTTCCATAATATTCTACTTCTTTTTCAGTGAGAGGTGTTCTTTTTTTCGCCATTTTTAAAGTTCATTCACGGAATATGTAATAAACGGTATGCTCAAATACTTGTTCAGCGACTCTCTTAAGTCTAACGGACAATAAAGTCGCAGCTGTTTTGTGGGCATACACAAAACGGCCGAGTATGATTTGCTTAACGGTTTACGAGTAATCTCGTAATTGACACGGGAAGCTAAAAAGTTATTCCATACGCCAACTGCGAGTATACTCGTGTAAATATATTTATTGCTAAAAGTAATCTGTTATATACTAGGCTCAAGTGCTTTCGTCTCATTTTAGTTTCAACAAAACTCAAGAACTTCTACATTAGATTCTTTTCATCATGCAATACTTACAATAGTATTACAAACGTGTTGTGCCCTTGTTGTTACAAACTTAAGACTTCGACTTGTTCAGCTCTGGACAGTGCATCAATCTTGATTTCTGAAAATTATATAACTAATAAACATTTTATATGTTCTCATGGAAATGAGTGTTAATTATTGATGTGAGGTTAATATTTATTAAACAGCTCCATTCTACTGAAGCATCAGTACATAGACATTTAAATAATAAAACAATGGAAAAAAATTTAAAAGCCTAAAAATGCAAATTGAATCTTGGCACATGTGAACGTACGCATCATGTCAGCTTTGTCAGCGAACGTGTTAACGATCTATATTTAAAAATTCTATCTAAATAAATTTCATAAAAAATTGACCAAATTCAAATAAATATAATAACTTCATCAACTTTCATAAAAAAATTGTTGGGTTTTGTGACCTTAAAATAATAATCTTCTAACTACAAAGAAGCAAATTTAACGGGAGGGCAGTTTGAAGCTATTTTCTCAGTATAATAAGATCACAAGTTCTTCCATAATATGAGTCTTAAAAAACATGGAAATAGATTGAGTCATCTAGAAAACGCCAAATATCTTTATTTTCATTATTTATTTATAAAAATATATTGCCCATATTTCATATTTTTTCAATGGTTCTATGAAAACAAATATAATTGGAGAAAATGCTACCAACCATGATAATCTACAGAAAACATCAAAAGAACCATCAACAATAAAATAGATCTGTCAGGGCAGGATACCCTCCCGATGTTAATATATGAATGTTTAATGCAAACCATTGATTCTCAGTGGAGAACAAGAGAACTGTCATTGTTTTATCTAACAGATAACATTATCATCCTACATTGGTATTCCACATCACGTTTATTTGATCCTTGGATCGTACTTGTTAGATACATACAAATGTTTCAAAAAACTTTAAAACCGGTAACAAGTTAGTCATGAAATGTCGTTAGTTCAATTTATTTCTATAGACTTATTTAACCTTCTCGCCTTACTTCGTTAAAGAGAAAGTGTTGTAATCTTCCGTCGCAAAACGGGGATTTTTCGACAGAAAAACATATTTCCGGGCATTGGTGACGAAAAAGTAGATACATCTTGTTCCTAACTGCAGTTAACTTCATCTAACACGTTGCATAGTCAGAATCCATATTTTGTGAGTCGTAGATACCGAATAATCGATTGAGGGCAAAACGTCTGTTCGGTCCGTCCGTCTGTCCGTCTATCTTTGGACGCTATCGCCTAAACAGTTCTGTCTATTTTCTCCAAAATTGATATTACTCAATCTATTTAAGTGAACTCGGCGCCCTCTGAGTTTGAAATGAATATTTTAATATTAGGGGATATTTATTTATTTTATTTATTTTTATTTTTTTATTTACGTTAAAAACAGTTAAAAACTGTGTGACGTGCTAAGAGAAGTTAATATTGTACACATTTTCATAATTATGTTATCTACCCTAAGCCCCATCCATATACTAGTTGAATTTTGAATAGAGAGGAAATGAGCGATTTTTGCAACGATTGTTAACAAAATATTCGCTCCGATGTAATAAAATATATTTTCAAGGCTAAATCATGTATAGCTTTGGGCTCTTTTCCCTTATCATATCCTTCATGATAGAATAATACTTCCTGCCGCGATATGGAGATAATATTTTAAAAACAGCCTCAAGGAGATTTTCAAAATATTCGTTTAAATCACAGCTTTTCCGAAAATTGCAACAGTTAAAATGTTTCGGCGTCTTCCTACGATTACAATATTGAAGGTAGAGAATTTTTCTTAATGAAATGTGTTTTTTAAAGACAAATACATCTGTCTTTGGTCAATGAGGTCTAGGGTCTAAACATTCAGGCGGGTTTCTTCAAAATTTATATTACCCAATCGATCTAAACGAATGGATCGATGATGAAAACTCCATGGAGGTTCTGTAGTTTGAAACGGATGTTTTGATTTCTTGGGTCACTTTACATAAGCCTCAAGAAGTTTTTCCATTTTTTTCTCAAAATTCGCAAGGAAGAGGAAGGAAAGATCACGCACGGTTAGTGGCTCGTTTGTTATTGCTCCGACATTCGCTTGGTGTTGATCAGAGAAACCACGGAAAAACTACCCAGCCGCTAGAATTATCTTTTAGACTGCAACAGAATTCGATCTAGCTAGCTAGTGTCGAAAATTCTGCCACCGTCGGGACTGTAACCTAGGACTTCCCGATCAGAGGCACTGCAGTTTCATCATTGTGAATATTCAAAAATTGCAGCTGTTAGAAAAATGCGAGAAAGTAAGTGCATTCGTTGCACCACTTGTTTTTGTTTACATTTGTCATCCAAACCGGTCGGTCCGATGAAGGCGTTCCCTCTTATGTGACGTCCCTTCCTCTGCCGGAGCGGCAGCGGCGGGTGGGGATGGGGGCGGGGCGCGCGCGGATCGGGAGCGACGGGCGACGCCAGCGCCCCTGCTTCCGCGACGCCCACGCGCGCCGACGCGACGGTCACCCGGCCCGGCCGGCCGACCCGCCTCCGCCTCGCCCCGCCTACCTCCTCGTCGCTCTCCGCCACGCACGGCCGCGAAGCGCAGCGGACGATGAGGCCCCGGGGTCGAGGGCCAGCGCTGGGGCCTGGGAAGCGAGGTAAAGATAAGCGACACATTCGGGACAAATACATTAACAAAGAAGGATTTATTAGGTAGTAGAAAAGAGTTTAATATAATATTCAATGTATTGTCACGTACGCTATTCATCGCTGTCGTGCCAAGAGTTAATAAACTCTTCCAAAGCACGCCCTGTGTTTTTAAGATTATTCCAGGGATAAACATACCAAAACATTATCTCTCTCTCTCTCTCTCTCTCTCTCTCTCTCTCTATATATATATATATATATATATATATATATATATATATATATATATATATATATATATATATAGAGAGAGAGAGAGAGAGAGAGAGATGTAGATGAGTTGTATTGTCTGATATTCCGTGTAATTTTAATTGAGTAAATGCAGTAAATAATTGAAAATGTTACTTTACATGAATTTTCTGTATTTAATATTTGTGTCCCTAGTTCCGTATCAACATTATATAATATCAGTGTGAAGGAGATACTGGTGCCCGTCTTGCTGACAAAACGAAACTGCTGTATCAACATAAAAATTCAGGCGATAAAGTAGAGGTTTGATTCAGAGAAGATTATTACATCTTAGTAGATCACATTTGCTTTGTGGTTTACTCCCAATAAAATTACTAATGCTTTTACTTTTTTAAGTTGATTGTCTTACATTAAAAAATTGATAAATTATAATTCGGCTCGGAAAAAATTAAAGTAAATGTAAAATTGTAATGACGTTTTTCTTTTTGTTGTGTAAAATAACAATAAAATATTTAGAATGCAGAATATGGGGAAATATGGAGGAAAATGCAGGATGTAGGAAATATTCTATTTTCTCATCGTATAATGAACAAAGAGTTATTGTTTTTCTCATCATGTACCATGAATAATATATGATTCGTTCTGGGAGTTTATATCACTGTGCTGAGACGAACCAAGGGGAGGTAACGATGAACCGCACGCTATCCCTCCTTTCCAAAAATCAGATTAATACAATCGATTCCGGATATAGAGAAACACGGATGTAGTGAACTCTTGTAGTAAACTCGGATATAGTGAACTCACGGTTATAATGAATTTAAGTGTCTAGTCTCGTTTCACTTACATTACAAAGAAGCACAAGAAGATTCGGTAATTATGAACTCTGAACCTCGGCTATAGTGAACATAGCAAATCCGTCCTGGAAACTAATTCCCTCCTGGAGAAAACAAAATATATCGCCTCAGTGCCACATATTCCAACATTAGGCAGTTTAAAAAGAATATGGTCAGCCAAAGATGGTAACCCCAATAGTTTCCCCTCAGGTGGAGGTAGTGAACCCGGCATGTTTCATTCAGCCGCTTGCACCATGCCGCTGCCGAAAGAATCTCGTATGTTATAAGACGAGTAAAATGGTCCTCGCAGTGTAGGACGTTTTCCCAACAGTGCAAGAGGCATTGGAGGGTGTCAAGACTGCATTACGATACTAAGAGACAGTGGGCAATAATTGTGGATAGAACACGTACACAGAAGGATCAACATCGATGGCGTTATGTTTTTTTAAATTTTGAAAATGTCCCAGGGGCTTCATATAAACTGTTAGCTAAATTAAAATATTGACTTCAAATTCAAGGGACCGCGACATCCGCCACCTCCATTGAGAAATTATGTAGAAAATGAGCTGAACTGTTTAGCCGCTAGCGCTGTTCACAGACGAACAGATAGCGAAAGATTTGGCCGTCAATCGATTTTTCATCATCAAAGACCCACCAAACAGTATTCTAGCTACACCAAGAGTTAAAGGATCCCCCCCCCTAAATTTAGCAACTGAATTGATCCACTTTTTCGTTGTCAGGGCTGCGAAAAAAGTTTTTCGACTGAAAATTCGCCATTTTTTCGCGCAGCATTACATAACTCTCTTCTTAAGAAGTTCTTTGTTAAGTACGAGAAAGTAAAAAAGAATCAAACAATTGAAAATCGTTTATTTTTAAGATCAAATAAAGATATTGATATTATCTGTTGATGTTAATGTATTTTTTTGTATCTGCATATTAATAAAATTAATGGTTTTGAAGAAATTCTATTCAATTTTGACATCATCGGATATAGTGAGCCTCAGATATAGTGAACCAAAAATGTTGGTCCCCAAAAGTTCACTTTCACCGGAGTCGACTGTACTCCGAAGTCTCCGATGATGACAGTATTAAATATTAAGCTGATAAGAGTTAAAAAACATATACTATATTTTGATAACATAAAAATTGTACTATAATTGGAATTAGTTTTGTCCTACTTGCCTCGAACAGCAATAGAGAAAACATTAAATGATCTTAAGAACAAAACTGTTCGTGTTTTTGTGTTGGTCTTTTGTGGTTCAATTTTGGGTCTATTCTTACTGAGAAGCTGGCAACGACAAAGTAAAAAATAAAATGTTGAACGAGAGTGAATCAGACATGAAACTCGAAGTAAGAATCAGAACAGAAACATTACGGCACGGCATATTTTGATATTATATATATATATATATATATATATATATATATATATATATATATATATATATATATATATATATATATATATATCACAATATTTACACCATCAAGCCAAAAACAATGGAAAAACAATCATATCTTACATTATTTCACTTTACATTGCTAACTAAGCTAATGAAAATGTTTTTTAAACGAGCTCCGTCGGCAAATAGGTCGGCGCCGTTTCTCGCCATCCAGTGGGAGACGAACAGGGCTACTTCCAGGACAATACAATCAGTACACTAACTGGACTAATGACCATAACAGTTAACGTGCTGGGAAACATCAGTCACATATCCTACGTGTCTTGCTTCAACTCCGAAGTTTTTTCAGTTCCTATCCTGCAAAGTGGTTGTTACCAGGCTGACAAAGGAATTTGCTCAAATAATAAAATGTCATGTGTTCTCAAGCATATTCGAAATCAAAAACGGCACAATTTTCACAAGAGAAAACAATGGTCGACAACTCGGGTACGGAATCCGGCCACAATTCTCCGGTTTAAACATAGTGGCACTTCAAGGTAACGAGCTGGAAGGAGAGGGGGACAGTCATCCAATCGAGAGCTTCGTTACGACATAAAGTTTTGGTATTGGAGCTCCCGATTGGATGGCAATGTCCCCCTTCCCTTCCATCTCGTGAAGTTGAAGCGTCACTATGTTTAAATTGGAGTATAGTTCTAAGAGTTATGCCTCTAACTCGCTCAACTTGTTCAAGGTGACACTGGTGGGTCAACTTGCCTTAAATCTCCCTTCCGAGAACCCATTACAAGTAAAACCAACAGCGCAGCTCAAGTGTTCTGACGAACTGCGCGCCCAATGTCTCTTCCAGGAGGTCCCGGACACGACGCGCCCCAAGAGGACAGCGGTCGCTGCGGTGGAAGCGACGACGAACGCGACAGAGGCATCGGAGCAGAAGGTAGCGCCGGCACAAACGGGGGGCAGGGAGGCGATGTAGTAGAGAATTGAGGAGTGGCGAAGGCCCCAAGCGCAGAAGGTGGATACAGTGAGGTTTGTGGTGACGTTCGTAGTGGTAACAAAGGTATGGAGGTGGATGTGGCGGGTGAAAGCAGCGGAAAATTTGGACGAAAGATCGAGGCGTGATGATCGGCGAGTTGGGTGAACCGGAGACTCAAGATAACCGGAGTTGAGGCAAGGCATGTGGGATGTGTGACTGATCCTACCACGCACGTCAGGTGCTGTGGTCAAGTCTAGTTTATATAGTGATTGATTTTTATGCCTGTATATTACAATGTTCTTCTCCCGCCCGATCGATGGCGACCTACACGTCTGCTTGCAGGAGAATTCTCCCTCGAGGAATGTCCCCCAAATGGGGCACCGTCCCAACGGGACAAGTTCTATTTTCCCTTACGGTCTCGCGACGCAGTGCATGTAAATGTGTGCAATATATCTAAGTCAGGGTGAGGATTGGGCAAGGACGGAGAAGGAATGATCGCGCTAAAAAGACGTAACAGGGTGGCGGAGCGACTTGGTGACGTGGGGCGTATCCGAGCCGGGAGCCCAGCAGACGCAGAGGAATGAGTCGGGGTGTAGGGGAGAAGGCCGTACAGTGGGGCAGACGTGGCGGCGAAACGATGCCCTGTGGTGGGAGATGGTGGCGAGGTGAGCGGTGCGGCATGGCGGCAGGGAGGCGGGATAGTGTACTAGGGTGGTTGGAGGCGGCGCTGGGAAGGGTGGAAGGGGGTGGGGCGAGGGAGGTGATATGGTACGGGACAGGGGAGGGGGGCTGTGCAGGGAGGGGCGAGACAGGGCCAAGAGGTGTTAATTGGGAGCGTGGCAGGAAAGGCGGACGGGACAAGGGGGACGGGACGGAGCGGGACGAAGCGAGCGAGCAAGGCGGGACGGGTGTGGTCGGGGAAGGGCGAAACGAGACGGGGAGGGGCAGTGTGAGGCGGGACGTAACGGAGCGGGACGAGGCGATGTAGTAGAGAATTGGAGAGTGGCGATGGCCCCATGCGCAGAAGGTGGATACAGTGAGGTTTGTGGTGACGTTCGTAGTGGTAACAGAGATATCGGTGAGTGCGGAAACGGTATGGAGGTGGAATGTGGCGGGTGGAAGCAGCGGGAAATTTGGACGGAGCGATACGCGGCTGGGCGGGGAGGGACGAGGCGGGGAGGGACGAGGCGGGGAGGGACGAGGCGGGGAGGGACGAGGCGGGGAGGGACGAGGCGGAGAGGGACGAGGCGGAGAGGGACGAGGCGGAGAGGGACGAGGCGGAGAGGGACGAGGCGGGGAGGGACGAGGCGGGAGGGACGAGGTAGGGAAGGATGAGGTGGGACTAGACGGAGCGGTACGAGGCAAGGGAGCCAAGCGTCGGGTGGGCGGGGCGGGACAGAAAGGAGTGGGACGGGGCTGTGCGGGGGAGGGCGGGACGAGGCCAAGAAGCGTTTGGTGGGAGCGGGGTGGGGCGAGACGGGGCAGGGAGAGGGAGAGTGAAGGGAGCGGGACGAGGCGAGGGAGCGAGGCGCGGGGCAGAGAAGCCTGGTGGGGTGGCCGCCCGTGGGGGCCGAGGGGCGGCGGGCCGCTAACCCGTTGAGCCTTCTCGGAAGTTCGACGGCCCTGGCGCGGCGAGTGGGTTTACACAGGCGCCGCGTTGGGCGAGACTGCGGGCTACCAGAGTGCGCTTCAGCAAGTGTAACGAGGCGCAAGTGCTGAGGTGGCGCGGCGGCTCTCTTTACGCCTCGCCTCGCCTCGCCTGGCGCCGCGCCCCAGCACGTGACTCGCAGACGCGTGACCGCCTTTCGTGGTTGGCGCGTTGAATTCCCGAAGTGGGTTGCACGAGCTTGGGAGATCGTTTTAAAGGGAATTCGTATACTAGAATTTATAAGTATTTGATTACGTAATGTGTTATAGCACAAGTTATAAGTTAGCCAAAATTAATTTCTAGGTTTTAGAAAATATTTAAAAATGTATACAAAATGATTTTTGAAATCTTAAATTTATTTATTTTTTATCGAATTTATCGATATATGTTTACCGAGGATATTCTAAATACGTATGGAATGTATTAAAATGCTCGTTTTATCGATTTAATAATAAATATTAATAATCATTTTCTTATATTGATGGAAGGATCTATTACAAATAACAGACGAAGATGTTTGCGTCAGTGAAGAGCACGGAAGCTTGCATGTAATTGAATTATGCAACACATGTACTGCACAGTACTGACTGCACAGTACTGCATGTACTGCACAGTACTGAAGGACTCACTTAACTTTGTTCACCTAACTGAATGTGATAAATATCTTGTCTCGCTGAACACACAATCACGCATGCAGAATGCCAGACTGACGCCCGAGTGTTGTATACATCCATTTCACTTAATTTTGTCACCATTTTCCAAATTGTGTTAACTTCTAATGAGACCTTGAAATTGTAAGTACTTATGCTACGTTCTTCTACTTTAATGACAATGAAAAAATACTTAAGTGTACTAAAGAACGAAGAGATATCACCAGTATTGTCGATGAATTTCTCTCTCTCTCAACTCAAGCATGAATTATCACAAGATCTCGCCTTAAACGACTAATATTTTATTTATGTGCTACTATTCCGTGATGTTAAATTTACCCTTTTGTGCTGATGTCGGTGTAAATATTTTTTTCGGGAATTTTCATTGTGGTTTTTAATCGTGTATTCCCGCGACGCATCACAGTTTCTCAACATTTCACAGTTTACTGCCTCAAATTACTGGATCTTCTTCCGCCTCGAGTATTTTGATCTCCACCTGAAAGACGCGTGCGTGATATGCAACATGATCATGGGCTCTCTACAGGGAAGGTGGATTTAATGATGTGGCACAAGAAATGTACTATCGTTTCTGGAAGAGATCGTTTTCGGAAGAGAAACGGAGACTTTACGCTAATCACTCTTAGGACACACACACACACACACACACACACACACACACACACACACATACAGCGAGTGATCAGTATAAAACGCAACCCACAATAGGGAGAGAGAATTGCACTGGCAACTATGTTTGTGCGGGTGGAATAGTGGCTGGCGGTTTCAAGCAGGTAAACTGTCGGGAAGAACGCTTAATCCCTTCTCCCCTAACGCCACCTAGAGGAGGAAGGCAGGTGGCCACGAGTTCAAAGAGAAAGGCACGCGCCTGCTTGTTTGGCGTCAAAAGAATATTGTATTGACAAGAATAGTGATAACTTCCTTAATTGTTTAAAAGTAAAATATACATTCAAGTAAATTTAATAGTAAACTTTGCTTGTTTTAGTTTCATATCAAATACGCTCCAGAAATATATATGTTTTATAGTTTTCCGTTTTAAATAAATGTTAATAAATTATAAATTCCAGATTCGCAGAACGAATGTTAGTTATTATTATTATTATTATTATTGTAATTATTGAATAATGCTAGATTAAAAATAATTAAATAAAATTAACTAATTAAAACAGTCATAAAAATACATTTCTCAATATATTCTGCAGTTACTGTTTCTTTGAAAAACAACAGAACAATTAATGACCATGAATGTCACACCATGCTCCAATCTTTTTTTACTGCAATGGTCCCTCTACTGTTTCCTGTGGGTCTCTCGGTACCCCAGAGTCTACTGTTTTGCTGGTTAACATATCCATCCGGATGAAGCAAAAAATACTTTATCAAGTGCCTCAAGATTACAATGCTGCTTACGCTTAATCCTTCTTTACGGGAAGTTGAAAGAACATCCCGAACTTCCTCTAGTTTTTGCGGCGTGAGCACTGTGTTTTAGCCACTGCTTTTCCGATCACACACGCTTCTTGTCTCGCAAAAGCGTTTCACGAACCGAATTATGGTATTATTGCTCGGAATAGACTCAGGTTGAAAGTTTTCTTTGAAAGTTGCCTGGCACACTTTGAAAGATTGCGTTCGGAAATACTCTTCCACCACAAATCTGCGTTGCTCTATGCTGAGGCGCATCGTAAGTTAACTTCAAAGCAGTGAATAAAGTCGCAGCCTGTTTTGATTTGAGCAGGTATGACCCAGGCTATAGGAAAGGCAGGGGGAAAGGAAAGGGTTGGAGAGTCAAGAGACTGTCGCGGAAATGTAGTTAAAGGAGCTGTCCCAGAAGCAGTGTTGCAATTCTTTCACCTTTCTCTCAGGGACTCAAACAGGAGGGTTGGGTTTTATGGGTTTTAAACTGATCCCATATATATATATATATATATATATATATATATATATATATATATATATATATATATATATACACACATACCGGGTGATCAGTATAAAACGCAACCCACAGCAGGCAGAGCAAAATGCAGTGGCAACTATGTTTGAGCGGGTTGGATAGCGGCTGGTGGTTTCAAGCAGGTAATCTGTCGGGAAGTACGCCTAATTCCCTCTCCCACTAACGCCACCCTGAGGAGGAGATCAGGTGACCGCCGAGTTCAAAGAGAAAGGCACGCGCCTACTTGTTTGGCTTCGAAAGAAAATTGAATTGTCAAGAATGACGATTCCTTCGTATATTGTTTAAAACTGAAATAAACTAGCCATGTAAAATATACATTCAGGTAAATTTAATAGTAAAATTTGCTTGTTTTAGTTTCATAACAAGATACATACGCTCCAGAACATAGGCTCCTGAAATGTATATATTTTATACTTTTCTGATTTAAAATAATATTAACAAATAATAATTTCAGATTCGCAGAAAAAATGTTTGTATTATTATTGTTGAATAAGGTTTCTTTAAAAATAATTAACTAATTAAAATATAATAAAAATTAATTTCTCAATTTATTCTTATACGTATCCGCCTTTAATGTTTCTTTAAAAAGCAACAGACCAATCAATTCGCGTCGATAAATAGCACACCATACTCCAATCTTTTTTTAATGCAATGGATCAAATACACCTCCTGTCTCACAATAGCCCTTCGCTAACCGAAATATGGTACTCTTGTTCGGAATAGACTCAGATGAAAATTTTTCTCTGAAAGCTGCTTGGCACTCTTTGAAAGATTGCGTTCGAAAAGACTCCTCCAACACAAAACCCCGTTGCTCTACGCTGAGGCGCATCGTGAGTTAACTGAGAAAGAAGGAAGCTATGAATGAAGACGCGGCCTGTTTTGTTTTGAGCAGGTATGACCCACACCACAGGAGGGGGGTGAGTGAAACGAAGGGGATGGTAGCGAATGGTGTGCCGCTGAAATGTAGTCGAAGGAGCTGTCCCATTATATATATATATATATATATATATATATATATATATATATATATATATAT
>BLKR01016441.1:0-27765 GCA_011170035.1 Teleogryllus occipitalis | reverse complement strand
CATTTCTTTCTATAAAACTGTGTAAATGTTCCCAATGTTTTCACTGTCCTGCTTGTCACTGTCTTCCCTCATCTCTCCCTTCCCTTACTCATCTCTTTTCCATAAATTGCCGGCACCTGCTGTAAATTCCTCACACTAGTGTTGTTGTTTTCTTTGGCGTCCAACCTTTTTTTTCTCCGGCACTGGGATTCATTTCTGTTGATTTTTGCGTATCTACCTGCGAAAGTTGATCCAAATGACATGTCCTCTTCATCTCTATTTTCTTCTTTCATCACTACTTGCATCTACTTTCATATCTAGTAGTTTAGTTTTCCTTCTAAACTAGTAGTTTAGTTTTCTTTCCAAGATCTTATCCCCTATTACGTCCGGATCTTTAGAACTAGCATTTTCCTTTCTACTTTTCTTTCACAAATTCCTTAATAATGAGTAGCATTGACGTTGAGGGCTATGTCTAAACTCTACGAATTAAAACAGGAATTATGCACGTATTAAAAACAACTTTTTTGATGATCATATTTTCCATCTTATTGTTCAGAATAAAATGAAACTCCAAAGTAGATTCCAAGCTTTCAAGATTTGTTTTTTTTTTCTTGTCTCTTTGTAAGAAACAAGAAATATTTCCTAAATATATGTTACCATGAACACAATCTATGGTGCTGTCTTCTATTTTGAAAGGAATGTTGCAGCACAGTTAGTAAAATTTTTCGTCTTTGTCAACATTACACCAACTTGAATGCGTACCTGTGAAAATTTCTTCAGATTACTTTCAATTCAATAGAAGGCTTGGCAAATATAACAACATAATCTGCAAACCCAGGATTTATCAGCTTTTCTCTCATTTCTCTTTCCAATCATTTTGATACCATAATTTGGTTTATTATTATTATTATTATTATTATTATTATTATTATTATTATTATTATTATTATTATTATTATTATAGATTTCTTCCAATACGAATATAAAAAGCAGAAATGAAATTCAATCTCTCTGACGAATATCGATTTTGCGAGTAACGATTTTGCTTAAAGTTTTCTCCTCTTCTTTCTGTTTTCCCTCTACGTCAGATTTTTTCATTTATTTTACTCACAAGTTTTACTATTTTAGGGGTCGCCTTGTTTCAATAGTGTTTTAGCATAGATAGGACTGCTTCCCTTACTGAAATTGTGACGTTTGGTGAGCATATTCAATAGTCTGAAGGATTTCTTCATTTTCCTTGTTTCGTCTGTGAATAAAACATTTTACATTCCGTTGAAATCAAAGTTTTCTTAAAAAGGTCAGCGAATGAATTAAATATTCAATTAAAAACTATCTTATTGCACGGTCAGATCTTACTTTCACAGCTTGTTACGGTCTTAAACCTACTAGGGTAAAGACAATTTTCCATTGTAGACAGACACAATCACGTCAACGTAACATTTTGGTATAACAGTTTTTTTTTGATACGGGAGGGACAGTCAAAAAATATGAGGTTTAAATTAATTTAAAAAAAACAACTCGAACTGAAGCTTACAAACTTTCAGGAGCTCTACATAAACGATATATAAAAGGTACAAAGTTTGAATAGCAACTAGCAAAGAGTATAAGAGTTGTGTATTATGTGTTTATATACGCTTTAATTTTTCTAGACGCATTCAACACAGTTGTAATTTCAATCATTTGAATTCACAAATTAGTTGCCACTCTCTAAACGGACATTTTGCGACCCGTAGGTCGATGTGCTCTGCCGCGGAAAAACGATGCAAAAAGCACGGAACGAGTTAAAATGGAAATTTTCTCTCAATTTATTAAAAGTGGTTTAATTAATGCGCCGAACGAGATATTTAATCTGAATGCGGCGTTTGGGGTTTGCCACTCAACTCTGATGAGATTCAAAGCTCCAGCATCATCTCCTAAATCAAGCTGTTTTTGGATTGAACCTGGCAAGAATATACGAATGTGTGTTTTATAAATAGTGATTGATTTATAAAATTATAGGTCCTGAAACGCGCCCCAAATTACTTATTAATTTAAGAGAAATAATTATATATTTATTGTATTATTAATTCCGGAGGTACCGGAACGCCGATTCATCGCAGAAATCAGGCGCCATATGTATATACCCCAATTTAGAGTGTAGTATAAATTGGGGTTATCATCCGCATCAAACATAAGACACGACATTCTAGTCAACAGAGACTATACCATAACCTACTCTGATTTTTGATGGAAGTATAGATTAGGGTGCTGCAAGGCTGTCCATTTGCTAGTTCTTACTCGCTCGAGTGTTTCATTCTCGAGCACTCTAAGTTTGAGAGGTTGATTCACAGGGTCGAGCTCTGGTACTGTCTACTTCGTCGTTACAAGACGAAATAGGTGACATGAACAATTCAGGCTATTACTCCATTTTTTATCTACATTTACTACATGTAAGCGAACTGTGGGTGAATGGAAATGTAATTAATTAATCACACACATTATTATACAAATTTCTATTTGAAATTTTGGATCTGAAGAATTTACTTCTTCTAGAATTCATATTATTCATATTTTCTAAAATAAGATGACCTGTGCATAATTATACACAATATTATTTTAATTGCTAAACTTCCATCATAATAAACCTATTTCGAAAAATAGTGACAATATGATACTATACCCCAGAAACTCTCACCCAAATAATTTTTTTTTTCTTTCTGAATTTACTATAGCGTTGTCCTCTAGCTAGAGGGTTCTGTTTAATTACGTTCAATAGTCTCAATGTGTATGTGCCGATGTCATTCATCATTATGCAATTCCACAAGTTTGATTGTTATTTCCAGGCATGTGAACTATTATTGAAAATAGTTCCATAAATGTAGCGAATGTTTCATGGGAGGTGGAGATATTCGTCTCCCCTGGATGACGATATCCAACGACGACCTACACGTCGACGTATGGGTTTACCGCGGTTTCTACGATCAACAAGCGAATGCTGGAGCAGTACCCTAACAAACGGGCCACACACCGCGCGCGATTTTTCCTTCCTCTTCCGTGTCCTATCATCACCCCCTTCCAATCACACGTACACTAACATGCACTACACTACCACACATACCGGGAGACCGGTCGGGGGCTTAGAGCTTGTCCCGGCTGTGGTAATGCCCTGCTGGTGGGAGATACCTGATTGAGAAAACCTCGCTAGTCGACGGTAGGTCGGCGCCGGATCGCGCCATCCAGCGAGGGTAGACCACAGCCACCTCCCGATAAAAAACATGCACTGCATTTACGGGACCAATGTTCTCAGTTGTTGACGCGCCTGGAATCACTAACAATCAATCAATTAATCAATTGACGTACCGGAGGTTTTCGTCTCGCGGTATCTCTCCCAATAGTGCTTCGCTCCAGTCGGAACCAACTCTAAGCTCCCAACTAATGTCTCGACGTCATTGTGTGGTAGTGTATTGCATGTAAATACATAATGGAGGAAGGATAGGATTGAAAAAGGAAGAGGAAGGAAAGATCGTGCGCGGTGTGTGGGCCGTTTGTTTCGGTTCTACTTCGGCAGTTGCCTGATATTGATCGGAGAAGCAAAGGTAAACTACCGATCAGAGCAGCCGGACACAAGAATTGTATTCCAGAAAGCGGCTGAATTCGACCTAGCTGTAGTGTCGACAATCCGCGGTCGTCTTGACTCGACCTAGAACCTCCCCGATCAGAGTCGCCGTAGAGAAAAAGGTAATGCTGGATCAGAATTAATTCATCCGGTTTATTCCACTGGTGCAGAATGTTTGCCTGAATTCTGAATTGGTGTGTTCCTTTTACACTATTGTGACTATACGTTTACTTTCTGCTGCGTTTACTTTAGTTGCATAGTGGCTGCCTCTGAACTATAAACTTGATACATGAGATTCTCGATGAATAGCTGGCTTATACAGACCCAAGTTGTTTGTTAAGAACATTTTAAAAGAATTGGTTAAGTAAGGAGTTTTTGAGGATTTGTTGGAAAGTTATTGCTGAAAATAAAAATTTTAACACATTATATGTCAAAGAGAAGCTCCCAGAAAAAATCAAATTATTAATTAATACTAAATAATAAAATATCATAATGGTTTCAGATTTAGATTTGAGACTTACGTTAAGAGATAATATAGATAACCGTTGCATTTATGTGTATCATTTATTATTTAGATCGCACATTAGTATTTTCTGCGTTTGGTAATTAGAAACTCCCGTTTGACTCCGGAAATCATGTTGAGGTTCAAAAACTCCATAACGTCATTTGCATGCAGCTTTAGTACTTGATAAAAATTTGCCTGTTTTAGAGTTGCTCTCACATTTCTGTTCACAATATAATGAAGATTTTGTAACATAAACCTACATGACCAAGCTCTGAGATCTACTGCACGTTACGGTATAATTAACTAATTATGCTGGAAAATTAGTTTGATATTGTTTGTTATTACAGCATCTCTCTGGGCTGGGCCTTCCGGGTAGGCTTAGGGTGGAACGAGACCACCTGGAAATTCAAACGACGATCTCACCAGGAGAAAGGGCTCCGGGCTAGTTGCAAATGGCCCCTGCCAAGCCACCCCATCTTGTTTTCACAAGCTGTTTAGGTAATAGATTCCCTTAGCTAGTATCTTCTTTGTTGGTTCAGTATGTTAGTATATGTGGAGATGATCATTAGAGAATGTATTTTACATTGTTGGACATTTGGAAGTATGGGCCTTATTTTTAAACGTGTGTGCGGTTTTGAAAATATTAAGAGAAATATTTGTAATTTGGAGCAACACAAATGATATCAGCAGTAGTTACCTTCCATTTATAAGAAATATGATAATATATATGATAATAATATGTTCACAACACGACTTGCATACGTTAATTGCAGAAGCAGAACCATATGAACAAATAATTAAAAAATGTTGATTATTTTGGTTATACATATTGGTTACTTCCCATGTTTTAATGACAATCATTCATACATTAAATGAATTTACTTTTCTTCCAATCGGAAATTTCGGTACCAGTTTTAAAGAGTTTTTTGTGTTTATTTGAATTTTTTGAGATGAAGTTTTGGACATTGAATAACACAATAATTTTTGCACTCCAGATATGAATGACTAGTTCTGAATCGAGAACTGTGAACTTTCCGCACTTTGTAAGTAATTGTTTTAAAAGCCAAAATTACTTCATACAGAAATCTAACGTCGATAGATGCTGACAACCCTTATTACAAAGTTGGGATACCATCTACATATTTAGTAGAATGTGCCAAAGGCCTCATATTTTAAGTTGTGACGTAATCAATTAAGTTATGCCCTGGGAAGCGTCGCGGGTTGAATTAGCGCTTTCATTTTTCACTACATCATCTGCAAACTTCTATTCCTTTAGGTTATTATGTAGGGGGATGATGCTAATATACAATTCATAAACTTTAAAAGAAAATGCGTTAAGGTGTAGCTCACCTGAAGTGAAGCGAATTTGTCGCCCACTTCTTCCTCCTGAGTCGTGCAGTAGCTCTTCTAAGGAGACATTTCTCTCCAAGCAAAAAAAACTCCCAACTACTGTGCGTCCTGCGTTATTTATGCGAGAAGAAAGACTAACTGAATGCATGTAGAATTTCGTCTTTGCGTCGAAAAAATATTTGGAAACCGTCAAGAGCTGGACGGGTCGGCGCGGTGTGACTCAGGCCAGATAGTTCCACTTACTGCTCAATCGTCAGAGGAGAGAAGTGTGATTGCATTTGGTCTACGCAGACGTTAAGTTCTCTGGGAAGGAGGACCTTTCGTGTATATTTTGCGTATCAAAATCTAGCATTTTTTAATAATATTGTCGAGCAATAGATGGGATAAACTATCAGGACATTATTTGTGAAGGTATTACTTGTGAAGGGGACACATTAGAAAAGGATATTATTTTAAAATGCATCTCTCTCTCTCTCTCTCTCTCTCTCTCTCTCTCTCTCTCTCTCGCTCTCTCTCTCGCTCTTGCTCTCGCTCTTGCTCTCGCTCTCGCTCTCGCTCTCGCTCTCGCTCTCGCTCTCGCTCTCTCTCTTTTTTTCTCTCTCTCTCTCTCTCTCTCTCTCTCTCTCTCTCTCTCAAGCTCTCGTGATTTAGTTCATTGGTCAGTGTGTTCGCTTTTCATGATTCCGGGATTGATTCCCGGTCGGGAAAGATTAAAATGTGCATTTTTCTTGCAATGTCACAGTATATGTTGCTGTGTGACGATGCGAAAACTCACTTCCCAGGTTGAGAAGACTAGAATACGGCGTGGGAATGTCTTCGTGCTCACCACACGTACCCCCTTAACCCATGGCCGTGAGGCCGGGACGCTGCTCTTAGACCATGACGCGTACGCGGGCTGTCGCGCCAAGTACAGTCAGATATGTTCATAAACTACTTTGGTACTGAATGTGTTTGCTCCTAGAGTAAAACATATGTTTAGAGTCACTGTTCACATGTAATTTTGGATCACTTATCAACAGTTTCTCATATATTCTTTCACATTCACTACTGAAATTGTGAACTCAACTCAGAAGAAACATTGCAATGTGCACGTTATGTACGTACTTATTTACCATAATTTCTTGTGATATAATTGCAAATGTAATGCCTGCAGAATGACCCACCAAGTGGTTAAACTATTTTATTTATTCATTTTAGTTCATGCTTTTCCAAAATGAAGAACATTGTATGCGAGTCGAAACTGCCACTGCCATTGTTGACGGAATGATGAGCAATTGGTTATCAATATAAGTTAATTTATATTCTAACGAAATTGAGATTAAGATTTAAAGATGATCGTATTACTGTTCGATATATACTCCATATCATTACACTGCAAAAGAGGAGAAATCTCATAGAAATCAATCAAATTTTGTATTTAGTTTCAAACCTAACCATTGAGTTTCAAAACCAACTACTTAGTTTCAAAACAGGGTACATCCTTATATGGATGTGTCTGTTTTCTGATATTAGATTACTCCAGGGATCGCTATCCTCTTACTCTGACCAATATCTGAACTTCCCGCGCTATGAAACCCCCAATTATTTTCGGACAACATCCACTCCGTGTATGTAATGTGAAATAAGTCATTAGGAGGCTTTGGACGCGCAGCCCATGTGTAACCCACCTGCCTGGGCCTCCGGGGGCCGCGATTCATCAAAGCGGAGTGCGGACGCGACGAGGGGATGCAGGGGTGGCGACGGGGCAGCGAGGGGCGGGGAGAGGGCCGCAGGGTGGACGAGCGCGTTGCAAACGATAGGGGAAGGGTGGGCGACGCGAAAGCTCACAGCGAGGGCGGGCGAAGACGGGACGGGAACGGTCGAAACAGGTCGGCACGAAAAATAAGGATGGATCATGACCGGGGCGTAACAAATTTTGGCGAAATGAGTAGGCACAAAAGAGAACAGGATGGAGAACCGAAAATAATGGAGCGTATCAAGAAAAGGCGTGAAGAGATGGAACATGAAATGTGTCGGGACAAAATATTTGGTGACAAATGTGTCGGGTAAAATGTGTCGGAAAAAATGGGTCGGGACAAAATACGTCGTGTCGGGCCAAATGTGTCGTGTCATCACAAAATGTGTCTTGTCAGAAAATGTATCTTGTCGTCACAAAATGTGTCTTGTCACAAAATGTGTCTTGTCGTCACAAAATGTGTCTTGTCATAAAATGTGTCTTGTCGTCATAAAATGTGACTTGTCGTCACAAAATGTGTCTTGTCGTCACAAAATGTGTCTTGTCGTCACAAAATGTGTCTTGTCGTCATAAAATGTGTCTTGTCGTCACAAAATGTGTCTTGTCGTCACAAAATGTGTCTTGTCGTCACAAAATGTGTCTTGTCGTCACAAAATGTGTCGTGTCGTCACAAAATGTGTCGTGTCGTCACAAAATGTGTCTTGTCGTCACAAAATGTGTCTTGTCGTCACAAAATGTGTCTTGTCACAAAATGTGTCTTGTCACAAAATGTGTCTTGTCACAAAATGTGCCGTGACGTCACAAAATGTGTCGTGACATCACAAAATGTGTCGTGACGTCACAATGTGTCGTGTCGTGCTTAAATGCAAGTGGTAGGTGGGGAAACATGGCGAGGAAGAGCGCCATGCGGGATCAGGTGGGGGCGGAGGCTGTGCGGGGTCAAGGCGAGGCGGGGGAGGAGGTGGGAGGAGGCGAGAAGGGTCGGGGGAGGATGCTGGAGCAGGGTGGGGCGGGACGGGGCGCTGCGGGGCTGTGCGCGAGTGATGACGTGAGGCGAGGGTCGCTGAGCTGAAACGCGAGTGGTGGGCGGGGAGGTATGGCGAGGAAGAGCGCTGCGCGGGGCCAGGCGGCAGGGGCGCGTGCGGGGGCGGGGGCGGGGCGTGTGGCGGGTCAACGACGCGACGCGTCGCGCGCGGGTCACGGCTACGCGGCACGAGCGCCATTTCGCGAGGCGCGGCGCGGCAGGCGCGGCCGCGCGGCTAAATTAATTAAAAGGCCCCCGCTCGCGGCGCCGCCCCTCCCCCTCCGCCCGCCCTTCGCCGGCCCTTCTGCGCGGCGCCATCCGCCAGAAAGCCATCACCCGCCGTCGCCCTGTCATTGCCGCCGCCGCCGCCGTGGCAGTTTCAGCCACCGCCGCCGCTGCCGTCGCCTCCCTCTCCGCCACGCCCACTGCAACTGCGGCTTTCTCGCCACCTTGTTGCTATTTTTGTGGCCGTGCTGTGGTTTCAGTCATCACTGCCGTTCCCATCGTCGTGCGAGGGGAAGGAGAGTTTAAGCTCTTGCTGCAGAGTCGCCGTCGATGATGTCTCAGTTCCTTTGTTTGCTATTTTAGGTACCTTCCTTTTTCAAGCAGACCCAACGCTGTTATGGTATCCTTATCAGCCGTCGTCCATGACGTTTCTATCACTGAGTTAACAGTATTCACGAGTATGTCGTAATAATCGATTAATCTGTCTTTGCTAAAGACCCGTATTCTGCTGTATGTATCTACATTTATCTGGGACTGAAGTTTTTACCAATAATGTATTCACTTGAAGAACGATTCATCTCCCTTACCTGCACTTCTACCCAATCAAACCTATCTACAATCTCCATATCTATTCCACTTTCCAACTAAATTCGTTTTTACCTCACTTCCCCTCTCACTGCCTCTAGTAATGTCTCCAGTTTCACCATCAACTTATCGAAGACCTGGTACTACGTGAAACCACTTCATCCCTTTTTCAGGATATTTTTGTTTTACCCTTACCATCCACCTCATATTTCAACCTTTTGAACTCCACTACCTTTGCTGTCCCTTCCTCCGCCTGTGTCAACACTGTGCAACAAGCCTGCTGTTCGCCCTGCCGTTGCCATCAACTTTGCTGCGGCGGGGGCCGTCGAGAGGGCGGGGCGGGGGAGGGGAGGGGGAGGCGGCGCGGCCGCGCGCGAGAGCACCCGCTGCGGGTACGCGTTTCTAAATCTCGCTTTAATTAACCTTAACAGGAGTTTTTAATGCTGTTACAGCTTCCAGCGCGCAAAAGCGACTCGCCGCCGCCTCCGCCGCCTCCGCCGCCGCCGCTGGTGGCGCTGTTGCAAACGACGCGGTCGCTATCTGCCATTTCCACCGCCTCGCCCACACCCCTGCCTTTCTCCGTCACCATTCCACCATCGCCCCCGCTCCCCACCCAGCCCCACTCCACAACCCCTTTCCCCTCGCCCTGCCCCACCATCAAGCCCTCGTCATCCCCCCACGTCCACGCCTTCCCCTCGCCCCGCCCTACCATCACACCCACCTCATCCCACCCCATGTCCCCGCCTTCCCCTTGCCCTGCCCCACTCGCCCCCCTCGCCCCTTTCCCCTCGCCCTTCTCCACTATCAAGCCCTCATCATCCCCCACACGTCCACGCCTTCCCCTCGCTCCACTCTACCATCACACCCGCCTCATCCCACCCCACGCCCGCGCCTTCTCCTTGTCCTGCCCCACTCGCTCCCGCGCCCCTTCCTTCCCCTTGCCCCGCCCTACCTTAACCCCCGACTTTCCCAACCTCACGCCCCTGCCCCGCCTCCGCCTTCCCCTCATCCCACACCATTTCGCTGCGTCCTTCCTCTCTCCCCGCCCCACCATCAGTCCTACCTCACCCCACCTACGCCCCCACCTTCCCCTCGGCCACGCCCCCGCCTCAGCGCGCGCAGCAGCTGACGCGAAGCCCGACCTGCGAGTCCCAGTCGCTCGTCCCTCTGCCCCGCCCCCTTCGGCCGAGGACAGCAGCGCTTCACGACCGGATTCCGCGCAAACTAGGGGCCTGCAGCTGCCAAAATGCTGCTGAGCAAAACAACAAAAAAACGGCTTTCCAAAATGTAGTACGTATCCTCCTCACAAACAACAAATAAACTCCCGTATTACATTGCAGTAAATTAAATATTTTAACAAAAACTGTCTTTATGAATATTGCAATAACATAATATTGTAAAAACATCTGTTCAACAGTTTTTTAGGTATCAGTAATATCCCAAAAGTTGGTGTTTCATAATGCAAACCAAAATAGCAAATATTCGCTGGTTGGTGACCTCTTCTTTGGAGCCTTGTGGTCGCATGACAGCTGTGTCGTAAGCAGCGGCGCACTGAGTATGAGTATTCAGTCGGTCCGCCCAGAATGAGAAAAGACGAAATAACGTAAACAGATATTTGCATTTTTTCAGTAACATCTAACGAAACACAGCTACCTCTCAGTTGACCAGAGGCTGCATAATTTTCTTTCAATTTCTGGGCACTTTGGAAATTAGTAAAATGTGTAGTACATAAGAATTCTGGTGGCTTTTGAAACAAAAAATCACAATATTTTAGAAAATAACACCTGATTTAAATGTGAATGAAGATTTATGAGATAACTTTTCGTTATAATGTGGACTTGAATAGTGTATTCTCAACGTTTCTACCAACATAGTTTAGATTATATACAACTATTTTCGTCGTTGAACCAAAGCAACGTGTATAACGATCCTTAAAAATCAATATCGACAATAACAATAAAACGTTTCAAGGTCCTATACCAATTCATTTAACCGAGACAGTCTACAAACGCGTCAATGAATTATTATAATTTGAAAGGCAATGTGGCTGCATACACACGAGTCACATAATGAGGTCAGTCTGTAATGTTTAAAGTCCAGTATAGCATACATCACTTTTAGGATTCCTATCTACTCCAACCTAAACAATTTAAGAATTTCATGAATAGGTATTGATCTCACATGTAATATAGTACGTAGTGGACGTGTCTCTAAATCTAAATATTGCATATTCTGAATAAATTCAACGATTTTGGTATTTATATCGTGAACAAGGCTTTGGTTTATTTCTAATTAGACCATATGCTTACTTATTTGCCGGTAACACGTTCATTGAATTTGCAAAGCGAAGTCTTGTTGAAACTGGACTATTCAATATTTCGTGTGTAAAATAATATGCTACATAGTCGCAACGCGTTGTCATTTGGATTCACGCAAAACGCGTAAAATGCGTTGTCCTTTGTACTCAAATTTGACCACAATATTCCGTGAAGACATGTTTTAAAAACACGTATGCGTTTTTGCTTTTCATTTCTTTTTTTAATACCAATTATTTTAACTAGTCCGTTTCAAATAATGTTCTGTTTCTTACATCAACTCTAGCTAGTTGGAAGTCGATCGTTCAAAACTCGTACATTTGTCTGTAAATGGATTGTAACGTATTCTCGAGCATTTCCTTTGTTCGATTTTCATCGTACTCGTATGTATGTTCCTTGAAGCCATGAAAAATGACGAATGTCTTTTTCGCAATGCGTGATATTGACTAAACCATTACAAACTTCGACGAACAAAAGACCATAAAGTTTTTGGAGTCCTTCAGATATTTTAAGTACGTATGCCTACTAAACTAATAGATTCTTTAATAATGTTGAAATACTGCTCGTGAGTAATTAAAAGCCACATAAAGATAAAACTAGAACCTTTCACTTTCCAAATTATTAATATTCAATCAATAAGTACATGAAAATGTTCATTCAAACCTTTCGTTCGCGTAAAACTCATTATTTTGATGTAGAAAATAAAATAATTGACAACTTGTACGTATATCAAAACAAATATACTTTGTCGTTAAAAAACGTTATTGGCGCTCCTCTCCCCTTCTCTGTGAGGCCATTAAACGCTAGCTTAGTCTACTTATGTATTAATCCACGGCCGAGTGTGAGGCGTTTAGAATCCTGAGGCGTGTTGTGCTGCTCGTGGACAAACAGCGCAGTCAGAGCGGGCGCGGGGCGTGACAACGCGCTCTGGCGGCGGCGGGCGGCGCGCGGCGCGGGCGGGGCGTCCATAAACAGCGCGGATCGGCGGCGCCGGAGCGCGCTTGTGCGGGCGGCCGCCGGGCGTTTACTACTTTCCCATCGCTAACAGCGCCCGCGCGCGCGCGCTAATAAAACGTTCTTTCAAACGCGCCCATCTCTCCAAGCGCGCGCCGGACCGTTTCCGCGGCGACGCGATTACGCGCGCGCGATGTGATAGGCCTCCGCCCGCCCCCGCCCGCCTACTAGCCCGCCTCGCCCACCCACTAGCCCGCCCCGCTCGCCCACTAGCCCGCCCACTAGCCCGCCCCGCCCGCCAACTAGTCCGCCCCGCCCGCCAACTAGTCCGCCCACTCGCTTGTGCGCTCGCCCACCCACTAGCCCAGCCACTGGACCGCTCACTCGCCCGCCCACTCGCCCGCCCACTCGCCCGCCCACTCGCCCGCCTACTCGCCGGCTACTCGCCCGCCCACTAGCCCGCCCACTGGCCTGCCCACTGGCCCGCCCACCGACCCACCCACTCGCCCGCCCACTTGCCCGCTCACTCGCCCGCCCACTCGCTACCCCACTGGCCACCCCACTCGCCACCCCACTCGCCACCCAACTCGCCACCCCACTCGCCGCCCACTCGCCCACTCGCCCGCCCACTCGCCCGCCCCACTCTGCCCGCCTCACTCTCCCGCCCACTCGCCCGCCCACTCGCCGCGCCCGCCCACTCGCCCGCCCACCTCGCCCGCCCACTCGCCCGCCCACTCGCCCACCCACCTCGCCCGCCCACTCGCCCGCCCACTCGCCCGCCCACTCGCCCGCCCACTCGCCCGCCCACTCCCGCCCGCCCACTCGCCCGCCCTACTCGCCGCCACTCGCCCGCCCACTCGCCACTCCGCCCGCCCACTCGCCACCCCACTCGCCGCCCATCGCCGCCCACTCGCCACCCCACTCGCCACCCCTCGCCACCCCTCGCCACCCCACTCGCCACCACTCGCCACCCCACTCGCCACCCCACTCCGCCACCCCACTCGCCACTGCCACCCACTCGCCACCCCACTCGCCACCCCACTCGCCACCCCTCTCGCTGCCTGTCCCTATTCAGTCCACCGATCACTTCCGCCAGCTTTCGCTTGCCGTCTTTGCTTGTCCCAACTTCGCCCCTTGCCCCCTTTGTGAGACCTCCCCAACACAGCCTGTAACATTCTAACACAGTAACATTCCTCTCTCATACCCCTTTATCAACTGCTCCCCACCTCTTGTCGCTTTCACTGTATTCGCTCGCTCGTATCATCTCTCCTCGGTTCTTTACTGCAGCCTTATCTGCGGCTCCTGTTTCCTCACCGCATCCTTACGGCGTGCACCAATTACCCTGTCACCGCAGCCTCCTTCGACTCTCCCTCCCCCTGTTCCTCACCCTGGTTGCCACCACTATTCCCGGCTCCGACTTCGGGGCCCACCCTCTCCTCGACTTCTACTCTCCCCAATTCATCAGCCAGCTCTGACCTTCATTTTCCACTGCCAGCGGCTTCAATGCTCACTGTGGATGTATGACCATTCTCAATTTTGCTTTCCCCTCCTGGTCCTTCTAGATCTTACCCAATAACAGCGCCCCATTGTGCTGTATTGTTCTACGTCTCGACCATCTTCTCGTACCGCATAACTGCCTTTCCCTTCCGTATCAAAGCTTTATTAACTATTTCCTGCCTTATCCAACTCTAGCGTCCCCGCAATTCTCAAAATTCCAACAACCTTATACCTTCCACCTACGCGGGTGTTTTATCTCTCCGCCTCTGTGTCGAAGGGAGCCTGACAGCGCTACTCTTGAGTTTACACAATTCCCTATCAAAATTTCATTAACTATTCCCCGTCTTATACAAACTTAGCGTCCTCCAGTTCTCACAATTCCATCGCCCATCTACCTCTCACCTACGCGGGTGTTCTCTCTCTCCGCCTGTGTCGAAGGGAATCCGAGAGCGCTACTCTTGAGATGAGTTTACACAATTCCATATCAAAACTTCATTAACTATTTCCTGTCTTATCCAACACTAGCGTGTCTTCGCAGGTTTTACAATCCCATTGCCTACCTACCTCCCACCTACGCTGGTGTTGTATCTCTGCATCTGTGTCGAAGAGAGTCCGAGAGCGCCACTCTTGAGCGGAGTTTACACTATTCCATATAAAAACTTCATTAACTATTCCCTGTCTTATCCAAACCTAGCGTGTTCGCAGTTTTTACAATCCCATTACCTTCCTACCTCCCACCTACGCGGGTGTTCTATCTCTGCATCATTGTCGAAGGGAGTCCGAGAGCGCTATTCTTGAGCTGAGTTTACACAATTCCATTTCAAAACTTCATTGACTATTCCCTGTCTTATCCAACCCTAGCATCTTCGCAGGTTTTACAATCCTATTACCTACCTACCTCCCACCTACGCGGGTGTTCTGTCTCTCCGTCTCTGTGTCGCAAGGAATCCGAGAGTGCTACTCTTGAGTTGAGTTTACACAATTCCATATCAAAACTTCATTAACTATTCCCTGTCTTATCTAACACTAGCGTCTTCGCAGTTTTTACAATTCCATTGCCAACCTACCTTCCACATACGCGGGTGTTGTATCTCCTCATCGGTGTCGAAGGGAGTCCGAGAGCGCCACTCTTGAACGGAGTTTACACAACTCGCCGATGTGCCCGTCGCCGCTCGAGCCGCCGTTGCCCCCACTGGCCGTCGCCCGCTGAGCGTGGCTGCGGTAATGGTCTGCCGCTCGCGCGGGCGGATTCAGCCGTTTGATGGCGCTCGGAAGTCGCGCGCTGTGATGTTGTATTGCGGCCAATGCACTCGTTGACAGCGTAAAGGGATGATGGCGTTTGTGGATGCAGCGGGGCGATGCCGTTGACAGGACATGTAACTGGAATGATGGCTGTGAAAGTTCAGTGCAGGCGAAAAGAGGCAGGGACATGGCGGCATCAGAGGGCGAGATGGATGATGTGGGGTAGCAGCGACATGTTGTTCAGAAATGTCGCGCCACCATTGTTGTATGTAAATGCAAAATAGTTGAAGTTCATGTTGATAGAATGGATATTATACGAAATTCGTGGCGTGGGAATAAGAGACAAGTACTGTAGGTGCGTTTAATGTGTAGTGACCTTCATATGGCGCTGTCACTGCGTATTTTCATAATACATTTTATTTGTGCTGAACACGTTCATAATATAAAGAAATTGTAATCGTGTACATTTGCCTGGCTTGTCCATCGTCGGGCATAAAAAAGGGCATTACAAAGTGTTGACGAAACTAAATTTTACTTTCTGTTTCTTTATAGAATTATATTTAATTATGAATTTGAGGAATCAAGTAATAACTATTGATAATACACCAGAAAAAGCAGAGTAGTAATACTCAGTGTTTATCCATACTACGACATTTCAATCCTTCAGAACATGGTTTTATTCTAAAACAAACTGACAAAATAAAAATTGATTCATTTCGTTGAGAGGAATTGGATGTGCTTTGTAAATTCTTCAAAACGTTAAAAATTCGTTTTTGGAGCTTAAAAATATTTTTGACATCTCATCAATGTTTGGGAGAGGTGCCCTGCTGGTGGAAGATATCTGGTTGGTGAAACCACCACTAGTCGACGGTAGGTCGGCGCCGGATCTTACCATCCATCGTGAGAGGATCACCGCCACCTCTCGATAAAAAACATGCACTACACTTACAGATCTAATGACCTCAGTGGTTGACGCGCCCGAAATCACTAACAATCAATAAATGAGTTACTGACGGACTCTCGGACACCCTCAGGGCACCAAATTACTATGTCTAAAATGAGGACCGGGAGCGGTAGCTCAGTGCATCTACTGATGTCACTGCAGCGCCTCTGACCGGGGGGTCCTAGATTCAAGTCCTGACGGCGGCAGGATTTTCGACACTAGCTTTTCAGTTAGGTCGAATTCAGTCGCTGTCTGGAGGAGAATTCTAGCGGCCGGCTGCTCTAGTCGGTAGTTTTCCGTGGTGTCTCCGATCAACACCAGGCGAATGCCGGAGCTGTACCCTATCAAACGGGCCACGGACCGCGCGCGATCTGTCCTTCCTCTCCCCTTACACACACACACACTAACATGCACTACACTACCACATATCCCGGGAGACCGGTCGGGAGATAAGAGCTTGTCCCGGCTGGGGCGGTGCCCCGCTGTTGGGAGAGTCCTGGTTAGGGGGAAACCCCACTAGCCTACGGTAGATCAACGCGGGATCTCGCCATCCAGCGGGGCAAGATCACCGCCATCTGCCGAGAAAAAACATGCACCACACTAACGGGATTAATGACCAGAGCCGTTGACGCGCCCGGAAACATGAAATAAATCAATCAATCTAAAATGAGGAGAGCTGATGGTATCAAAAAATGAATTCAAGGGATTGTGTGAAGATACCTCAAAATGAAGAAAAATAAGAAAATAAATCAAAATTATACCTCAGAATGAATAAAATTGAAGAAATACCACAAGATCCATTTTCTTCCTTCCAATATAGATTTCTTACCTTAAAATTTAGGCAAATCTAGCGATAATCAAGGAGAGCCCTCTACACCAAGATTTACAAAGAATTGTGAAATATTTCAAGAGTTTTTGGGACGAAGGAATGCTGAGCGATTATTGTTGGTCTCTTACTCGTGAAACAGTGTAGGGATCACAGAATTTTGAAAATGTGCACACAATTCACTTTTCCCCATAGCACGTCATACGCAGTTTTTAACTGTTTTTTACGTAAAATAAATAAATAAATAAATAAATAAATAAATAAATAAATAAATAAATAAATAAATAAATAAATAAATAAATAAATAAATAGACCTAAAAATTACAAACGATGCAGTTCCACTGCACTTCATATCTGGTTTTTATTTTTTCCAAATAAAGTGACTATTTTTTGTTGAAAATTGCAAAACATGGTTGATTCGTTTATATAAAAAATCTGATCTGATAGCCGAAAACGACTGCGGGTTCGTAATCAATGCCAAAAGTTACTTTAATATTGCTTTCAGCTCCTTTGGTCCAAAACTGTGTAAACCTGTCAGAGATTTTTTTAAATTTATTTGAGCTCTAAGAGTACACAGAACTCAAAGGTACAAGGGAAAACAAAATAGACACAATATTCTTGATTTTTTAAATTTTCAGCTAGACAGCTACCTTAATTGATAAATCACTTTTAAAATGCAGTAAGTAATGAAATAAAAATAATTAGTAGCATATTGATTTGTGAATTGTAAATGTATCAATATAAATGCAAACAACCTTATGGATGAAATTTCGAACAATAGTAGGATATTTACATGTAAACAATTCCATTTGGGACACTCCACAATGAATATATAATTTCTGGAATACATTAGTATAGGATATTTGAAAACTAAGGTTTTGTATTTCACAATCTCATCTCGGTAATGTCGGAGTTAATTTTTATTTCTGCTCGCAACAGATCATAACAGCATTTTCAAGTGTTACTTTCATCTGTTTGTCTAAGGTCTCATCAAGGCCAAATGGTCATTTGCATTGTTCTACCTACGGCCGATATTCTCACTCGGAGATCTAAACAGCAAAACTTGCTTTACTATCATGCAAGAAGACTTCAACTTAAAGCAGTGAAGCTTATTAGTACTTATCGATACCACAACGGACGCAAATGATGAAATTTTTAAAATACAGCATTAAAAGGTTATGAGATTATACTTCGATAGTTAAATTTAAGTACATATTTTAAAATGATACAATTAATACAGATTTCTAAAAAATTCTTTATTATGTGAAAAAATACGTCGTCATTAAACTGTTCCATTCTCCGAATTTTCACCAAACAAGTCGTTCCTTTCCAACCGTCAGATCGTATCCCTGATGACGTTTCTGGTCTTGCATAAACAAAGGTAAAGCTCTTCATAGAAATGATAGATGCTCAAAATATTGTAAAATGAACTGTGGTCGATATGAACGCTTTTGCTCTAAAATGTGTTCTCACTTTCTGTAGCAATTTTGTCAACTAGATGTCATATTTCTTAAAACATTTCTTTTTTTCTGGCTTCCGTATATGACATATGGTTTATTGAAGCTAGTAAACACAATGTTCTAGAGTTTTGTCTAAAAGTGAACGAAAACTATCTCAAGAAAAAATGAAAATATGGACACAAATAAAACCAATATGTATTGTACGAAAAGCAAAAATTAATAAAATTCAATTTTAAGGTACTCGTTTAAAAATAGTGTTCAAATATTCAATGTAAAACAATGGACAAGAAAGAAATAAACTCTTCATAATATTGCTCTCATAGACATTTTCCCATTAGTAAAGATGTTTTTTCTACGTATATTTTATGTTTTCAGATCTAATTGCATTTGTGGAGTGAACTTTTGAATGTATTAAGGGTTCTTTGGACCGTACATGAAATGTATTTTGGCGATTATCTCGGATGTATACTTTCAAAACAGAGGACAGACCCGTTAACCTTACTTAAGTGGACAACGCCCCCTCCCAATGCCTGATTAAACTCTAAGATGTATGATCTCAGCAGCTTCCTTAAAATTAGTAAAATGAAAGAATGTTCGTCTGTATATACTAAAATTTTATATATTATTTCTAGATCACATATTCAGTGAAATATATAAGCAATTTATTCTATATTTTTGCAAAATAGAAGCGATTCATTACAACGCATTTAAAAATGCAGTCGTTTTAAATTATTATTTAGTGAATGTTAATTGTTGATATGTGTACAAATAAACGTAATTTTTTTGACAAAATGATATTAACATTTTATGGTCAAGAAAAAAGAAAAGATAAGTGTCATACTTTTCATCTCGATGCAATTATTTTTCTTAGCGAAGAATTGTTATTAGAATAAGTAAAGTGTACGTAGTATGTCATACATTGTCAATCTTAACAGTGCAACCGGAAAGTTGATCTAACCTGTTCTTCACGCTCGACTACTTTTGATGCCTCTAAGCTTCATAAAACATTCCCGTAAAACATATCGAACGACTCATAATTTATGCAAGAAACTAATTTTGAGAAAGCGAGCATTACTGGAGGAAAAGTGAGTAGTTAAATTGATGGAGCGTATTTCGTTGTACTCTCCTTATACACAAACGTAAGCAATAGGGATTAATGTGTAGAGTGTTGCCCCGAGCTTCCTTCATTGCAGCAACAATGCTTCCAGGGAAGAAAGTCATCAATTTTTAAATTTTCCGTTCCATAAAGCGCCTCGGGGAGAGTGGACTCACGGGAGTGAGATTAACGGTTATCATCTCTATGACTGGCGAGAGCTGCTGCTTCCTCCTAGCTGTCGTATTCACAAGATTGGCTGTAGTTTCCTCCGAGTGTTGAATACGCGCCGCGAGTATTTGCGACCGACGACCCGCCGTGGTAGACTTCGCTGGTACAGACGCGACGAGACGAGACCGAATGCGGAGCAGCAGGGCAATGGGACGGACAGCAGGACATGGCGGTTGGGGCGACGGTCTCCCATCCTCCCCATCCTCCCCATCCTCCCCGTCCCACTCGTCCTCTTCGTCCGGGCCGTCCTCGCCACCATCGCCCCCCCTCTTCTACCCCCTTCCTCTCGCCGGCCTCCAGAGTCCGGGTTGTTTTTATGACGAGAGTCGTAAAAACGGAGGGAAATGTTTCACGTTTTACAGCCGACATTGTATTATGCATGGACAATTTCTAGGCACCCTGTATTAAAGGGCGTGTTCTTACATTGAGCATACTGCGCGAGGCGATGGCTGCAGGAATAGAAGTGGAATAACGTAAATTACATACTCAGGCCATTTGCATATTTCGGCGGTATGCTAAATTAATATTTTGAATACTTCGTGATTACAACAGTTGATTCTTCCAAATCAGTTTTATTGTAATTAAAATGTATTCATTTATTTTGAACGAAATTCCTGTAGGTTTAATTGAGTACGAAAATGTGCAAAAATACATTTAAGCTGAATCAACCGGTTACTCTTGTCACATTACTCTTGTCACATTACTATTAACGTCAAGGGTTTTGGATGACAATATGTTGAAAAATATGATTCCTCCAGCGATATTGCATTTTGGGTTATGTTTTTCATAATTAGTAACTACTATCGCTAAATGGAAATTTTATTTTCTAATCGAGTTGACATTTCAATCTTGTGCACTCTGTTAAAAAAGTGGATATATTAATTTTGTTGGGTGACATGAGATAATTTAGTTTCAATGAAATCAAAAAGAAACAATTTTGTTCCATTTTCAGTGTCCGGTTCTAGAAAGAACAATAACACATTCACATTTTTCCAAAACACCAATGAAAGGTTTTTGCGTAAAGAACTGGAGCGAATGTTTTGTTTTAAATTTGATGGTTGGTGCTATGAGTGTGTAGAAACTTTTAACTACATATAAAAATTATGTCAGCCAATAAGTAAAATTAATTTCTATCTATTCTGTATCAAATAAGTATATGTTGACTTTAGAACTAACATATAAAAACCAGGCAAAGTTTCCTTGCTAATAGGCGACATTAATTTGGGCAGCGCCTTATTGCGTGAGTCAATTTCGTTGGCACTTTCTCCAACGCACGGCCAGCAAGAGTCGCCATGACGCTGTGAAGAAAGTACTTCCAGTGCGCACACGTGCATACTTTCTTACGGCCAACGCATAATATTCCACACAGCGTATCAGGCGAATCCCTAATTTTCTTTGCGTGTTTTTGTGAGTAGTGCTTCTCATAACAGAAACGACCGTTCGCATGGGACTGTGGGATGGGGCTGATGAAAAAGAAGAGCAGCGGCGAGCGTGGAGGCCGCGGGGGATGCCGGGTAATACCGCAAGACGCAATGATGCCAGACGACGTTCCTTTGTTTTTTCTGTCTTCTTCTTTCTACGAGTAAACAGAGGAGGCGCGGCGAGGCGCTGCGTGCACGGTGTGGGTGGGGGTGGGGGGTGCGAGGGGTTGCCTCACATCTGAGCTTCGCTTTGTAGCTTCTCTGAAAGTCGCCCTTTGACACTCGGATTCCCCGAGACTAAATGAACACGATGCGAGGATGCAACTTCTTGGTGTGGAGGCTTGCTCCTTTGACTCCCAGATCTTGATGTTTGTGTTCGTGTTACTCCGTGTGGCGGTTCCTCTGCTCTGAATGACGCCGAATGTAAGAATGTCGTTGGTATATTTTTTTTCTTTGGACGTATGTCTGCTAATGTTTTGGACGTTTGTTGTTTCTAGTTTTGCTATTTGCATCGGTGTTGTCGTAATTTTTGGAATCGTAGTTTCCGTTAAAAAGTCGCGTGGTTCAACTTTTTAAGGCACGCACTGAATGACGATATTTCTTAAGTAATAAACGAGTTCCTTAGTAGAAATCTATATTATCCTCGACTAACATATAAGTGGAAGAATAAAATAATCGTAAGTGGGGACAAAATTATTAGCAGGATGTATGAGAAATGGAAATTGGTTAAATATGTTTAATTAATATATTTTGAAAATTAAAATATTACACTTTTATATGCAGATATTTTTGTTAATACGTGCCTAGATTGTACATTTTCATGTTTTAATTAATATATTTGCTAAATGTGTATGTCAGACGTTTCACGGCAATGTGTTGGTGGTACAGTAGTGTGCACAACTACGTGCCACGTAATGGTAGTGAAATATAATATGCAAGTAAGTTGACAATAACGATATTCGTTTCTATATTAATTTTTTTTTTAATTCATGCTTACTCGTGTGATCTAATGTGGCTTATGTGAATACAAAAAGAAAGGTAGTAAAAATTCAATACAGTATAATTCTAGGATATGCTTCTAGTATTTTCATGCAGAGGAAAATATACTCATAATGAACGTGTCGAAAGTGCCTCAAAAGCTTTATTACTGAGCTCGCAAATACAGGAATTTCTAAAGGGATGGAGTGTATTCTAGTATTGTTAGAAGGCCTTCTTTGGCTCTGCCAACGTCTAAAACGCGTTGTTTCTGATTGCGCCCTCGTCGTTAGAACCCTTATTACGGCGGTGCTTTTGTTGGGTTTGCCGCTTTCTGAAACGACACCGGTAATTCCCAAGGTACAATCCGATCTCATTACCTCCAAAGTAATCTTTCCATGTCTTCAAGGGCACGAAATACGAGAACCTTCCCTTGTTTCTCGGGCTTTTCACAAAATTATCTTAAATAACCCACTCCTCCTTACCACGATTATTGCTTCAAGACTGGATGTTTTCACAAGAAAGAAAACAAGAGATGGCAGAAGACGTTCTCTTTAATGTCTTAGTAGATCTTTAATAGATATGAAAAACTGTATTGGTTTAATTAATTTTATTTCGTGTAAATATTATAATCCATGCATTAAATATCAGGGACCGAAAAGGTATTGAATACCGGTAAAAAATACCGGTATAATACCGGTATTTTTCCATACCTTTTTCAAATACCTTTATTCTTTTATACCGGTAAAATACCTCTATAGGACGTCTATACCGGTATGGACGTCCATAAAGGTTATACCGGTATTATACCGGTATTTTCTATGAAGAAATATAGCTTACCATCCATACATGTTGAATAAATAGGTTACTTTAGTTCATATATATATATATATATATATATATATATATATATATATATATATATATATATATATAACAACTGTATTAAATTCTATTCTTATTATTGTAAATGTTTTGTGTTCGGGCGTTTACGTTTTGCATACGTTGTATGTATTGAAAACCTCCCTTAATTTAAACTTCGGAAAAGTTGAAATATGAAATAATAATTATTGATTCCATTGAAGAGAACCTTTTCTTAGTGTCCTTCATCAAGCTATCTTCCATCTGACCTGAGAGATGACCTAAGCCTGTCTTTGTATTTCGCACATGGAGAGGCTGTCAACGTATGCGCCGTGCCGTAGGCGTAGGACCGTTTCTTCCCTCCCCGACCCCTCCTTCGGCGAACTGAGGAAGCGTTGATACCTTGAGATAATCACGAACGCTCAGGCTTTCAAGCCCAGTTTTGTTAGTTGTTAAAAAATGATTTCCTTTTACTTCATTTCACAATTAAATCTTAATTATACATTAATAAATAGGGCTAAAATAAAATGTTATTTTTCTGGTTAATATTAAGGGTTTAATATATTTTGACATTAACTGCAAATGTTGAGAAAATTTGTAATAAAAGTAAATTATATTATTATTATTATTATTATTATTATTATTATTATTATTATTATTATTATTATTATTATTATTATTATTATTATTATTATTATTATTATTATTATTATTATTATTATTATTACTATTAGTATTAGCTATTAATATTGCATGTGGGCAAGGGTTCCCTTCTACGCGGGTAGCTTACATTGTAAAATGCATCTGGAGGAGCTTACTTCGAGAAGAGTGTTTCTTTCTTAATAATAAGAAATATATACTAACATTATTAATTAATAAAAAAGTTGATTAATATTAACATTTTTACTTTTTAATTAAAATTAACATTTAATTGAAATAAATGTATAAATTAACAAACAAAATAATAAATTAATTTACACAAATTTAATGCAAACATTTAAACTTTAATTAGTATTAATATATTAAAATATAATATTAATTAATTTTAATAAATATAGTACTATTAATATTTTTTTAATGAAATTTCTTAAATAATACATGGATGTAAATTAAACATGCTTCAATCATTAATTTTGAATTAAACATAACGCTTCTATTTCCTCGCGTAAGAATAGTTGATGTCTATTAGCATTCAATGTCAATTTTTAATATTGTTTTAGTTATAATTAATAATTATATATAATTAATTAATATATATATAATTATAATTATTAATTATGGTGCAGAATAAGGAAACCGGGCCAACTGAAAAAATTATTTTCGGGAATGTTAGTGATACGATCAAATTTAAGCAAATAATCGTATTTAGTGATAAACACAGTCGTGCAAAAAGGAAGTTTGGTATGCGTGGGAAGACTCATTTATGGATAATGGAAGACTCATTTATGGATTTCTCCATTTTTTATCGGTACTAGAAAGGACAAGATTTATACGGAGAAATTCGATAAATTTTCAACACTCTATGACGTGTCGCCAAGCTCTGCGCCAGGACGTGAGGTCCAAGGTCAGCGAACGAGCTCGTGTTGATGTCTGCGAAAGACCGTTGACTGGTCCCTCCGTCTGACGACAGAACTCGACTTCCCAGTCAACGGCAGAACTCGACCTAGCTAGAATATGTGTCGAAAATCCGCCACCCTCGGGACTCGAACCCTAGGACCTCCCGGTCAGAAACTCTGCCGTGTAAATAGGTGTTTCCTGTGAGCCATCTCAGCGGAAAAAATCACAATGAATTTCCCCCAAATACCTGTATGATTCTACTGAAATACCGGTATTTTCTTATGAAAATACCGGTATTTTGATGAGAGAATACCGGTATAATACCTAAAAATAGAGGTATTTTACCAATATAGACGTCGGATAAAGGTAAAATACCTCTAAAAATACCGGTATTTGACGTCTTATACCGGTATTTTTAAAGGTATTTTGAATAAAGGTATAATAGAGGTAAAGGTATTTGTATACCGGTATAAATACCTCTACCGGTATTATTGCGGTATTCGGTCCCTGTTAAATATCTCATTTTTTCATTTATAATGAAAGTATTTAAACAGCATTTCCTTTATTGAAATGATGTAGATATAAGAGAAACTTTCAAAAAAACCTTCCTCTTGTATAATATCTCTTGTCTAAAATCATAGACCGCTGTGATAGCCGAATTTAATGAAAATGCATATGCAATGTTGTTACAAATACAAATGATACCCAGGCAATTTTACAGATTGTATTAAAAAAAATATTTATGTAATTATTCTATTTTATAATTTTAAATTTTTTCAAATTACCTTATTTCCAATCTCATGAATTTTTGTGAAACACTGTTCCAATTTTAAGTAATTATTTATCACCACACCTAAACAACAAGGCTTTAAAATAATAGCTGGTAAGTATATAATTTTTCCCCCACTAACTTTGCTCATTCTGCACTTCAGTTCCTCCCAGAATTAGATCAGCGCTATTTGTGAAACCCTAACGTACACACGCGCATATGAATGATTCAAAAAGTGAATAAATATTGCTTCTATATGTAGTTAATTACTTCCTCTAATACGTTGTGTAGTCACAATTCTCGTTTTGTGTTGTTTTGATATCGAAAAATCGATTGAGGGGAAAACGTGTCTCTGTTCATCTGTTTGTCCGTCTGTGGTCAACGCTAGTGTCTTAATGTCTAGGGACTTTCTCTAATATTGATATTTCCCGATTGATCTAAACGAGCTCAAGGTCTTGCGTGTTTGAAATGGGTATTGTGATTTGTGGGTGTTTGTGGACTTTACTGAAACATCAATCACACGTTTCTCAAGAAGACTGAATTTTTTATTAAACTTTGACGTTGAATAGAGTAAGAGTGATACAGGTCTCAGTTTTGTTGATATCTCACACTATTGGAAAACTACAAAAGTTATTTTTTTCCCAACTGCAATGTATTAAATTAATTTTTTTCTTAAAGATATTGTTGTTCAAAGACAGATCATGAAATAAAGTCATGTACAGTTTAAAAAATATGAGTTATTTTCGCGTAATTTGATGTGAAATATGGGACAGTATTAAACAATTATTTTTTCAATCAAAGAGCCAATTTCTTCTTGAATTTTTTTCTTCGTATGTATCAAAGGACGGTAAGAAGGATTGGTGCAAGTACCATATTCGGCGAGCATTCTGTAAACTCAAAATTGAAAAAAATGACATTGCAAAATACAATATTAATAATAGGGATGTTTTGATTAAATGAAATCTAGTCAAAAATTAGGTCTTGGAAAAGGTCATGCATAATTTTTAATTTAAGTTAGTGCGATTTATGTTTTTTTCTGAAGAACGGTTTTCATTTTTTTCTTTTAATTCTTCCCCGCAGAGGATGCTTAAAAATGACCCAAATCGCATTTTCTTTGAACTCCCTGCATTTTCAAAAATTGCATAATTTAAAAATAATGTAAGAAACCAGTAGCCTTTGAAGTATCGGGAAAGCTGGGAATAGCCGTGCAAGTCGTGGTGTAGCAGTAAAAGACTTGTTGACTCGAAAGATTTCGAATCTCGTCACCGAATTTTTGCTGATTGGAAACACTTTTGCAGATTCATGTGCAATACAGCCGTTCAAAATAATGCTAAAGTATGTGCTGTATTAGCCCCACTATTGTATTCTTGCGGTTATAAAATTGTAAGAATATTGTAATACCTTACTGTCAAACCCTACTACATGAGGAAAACATTCAGAAATTTTGCTAAACAACGACGCAAAATATTTGATGGAAAGATGGTGCTAGTTTTTAAATCCTAACACTGACTATTTCAATTTAATTATTGATTTGATTTTTTTAGCCTTGTCTTTTATTTGGGTCATATTAATTTTCCATTTCGTATTCAAGCAACATTCAAATTTGCTGACGATAATACTATAATATTTCACTGACAAACTTAAAGCTATAAATAGTCAGATAGATTACATATAAATTTGAAGAAGAAATAGCAAATACATTGTTTGAAATGCCATTCAAGGTTTCATGACATTACAAAAATAATTAACAATAACTGGCAAATTATAAAATAGTCACATTTATTCTTACCGAACTTTTAATTACAATAGAAATAATTTTATTCAGAAGTTACTCAAATGTATCAGTTTCTCAAAACTCACGGGCTTTCTTTTTTATGGAACTCTGATGTATATCCATAATCACTTTGAAATTAAAAAACGCATGTTTCTGAATTTGTTAATGCTGTTAATTTACTTTTTTATTCTGTAAGTTGAAGTTGAAGTGGAATAGAAACTTACAGTAATTTGATAAACAACCTTTGTATATGAAGCAGTTCAAACGAACGTAACATGTGGTAACATGTTACTTTCAGTACCTGACAATACTAAAACAATTGGACAGCGGCAAAGGGCTTTGAAATGACATCAAAATACTTGAGATTGCTTCAGTAGTTCACTAATGGAAGTGACGTAATTCATTAAGTTCAATTCATTAAGTCAATATTCATAAGAGACAGCTATACAAATAACTTCCGAAAAATTCTGCCCGTGTATTTCAAAAACCAAAACGTTCGTTGTATTATATTAATAAGAGAGCGAACACGAGCGTGAGAGCAAGGTAGAGCGAGGAGAGAACGTGAGAGAGCGCAAGAACGAAAGCGAGAGTGAGCTAGAACAAGAGCGAGAACGAGAGAGAGTGAGAACGAGAGCGAGAGAGTGAGAACGAGAGCGAGAGAGTGAGAACGAGAGCGAGAGAGTGAGAACGAGAGCGAGAGAGTGAGAACGAGAACGAGAGAGTGAGAACGAGAACGAGAGAGTGAGAACGAGAGCGAGAGAGTGAGAACGAGAGCGAGAGAGTGAGAACGAGAGCGAGAGAGTGAGAACGGGAGCGAGAGAGTGAGAACGGGAGCGAGAGAGTGAGAAC
>BLKR01016440.1:0-27774 GCA_011170035.1 Teleogryllus occipitalis | reverse complement strand
CCTGCCCAGCCCCTGCCCAACCTCTGCCCTGCCCCTGCCCAGCCCCTGCCCAGCCCCTGCCCAGCCCCTGCCCAGCCCCTGCCCAGCCCCTGCCCAGCCCCTGCCCAGCCCCTGCCCAGCCCCTGCCCAGCCCCTGCCCAGCCCCTGCCCAGCCCCTGCCCAGCCCCTGCCCAGCCCCTGCCCAGCCCCTGCCCAACCCTTGCCAGCCCCTGGCTAGCTAGCCCCTGCCCAGGCAGCGCCTGTTCAGCCAGCCCCTGCCCAGCTACCCCTGCCCGTCCAGCCCCTGCTCAGCTACCCCTGCCCAGCCAGCCCCTGCCCAGCCAGCCCCTACTCAGCCAACCCCTGCCCAGCCCCATTCGCTGTTCCACTCTCGCCCTTGCCCGTGCTCCCTTGATCACCACCATCTCCCCCTCGGCCTTCGCCTCGGCCTTCGCCTCGGTCTCCGTTGCCGCCTTCGACCCTGCCTCCGCCAACGCCCCCCCGACGGACGGGCGGGCGAGTACACGCCTTCGATCTATCTCTGTGTAACCCCTCTCGCGCTTCGAATCTCCGGCCGCTTTTTCCTTTCTTTTAAAAAGTCGTCGTTAATGATGACATAAACGTTGCCACACAACGAGATTTTTTTGTCGAGAAAAAAAAGTCTGTTAATTATGGACTTCAGATTAATCCCATCGCTCGGTTGTCTGGAAGTGCGTCATAAAGGACGGTCACGGTTGCTGTTAATTAGAACCTCGTTTTTGAGCGCAGACGAGGAAATCTATTACTGTCTGGACGTGCTGTGCGTGTGCGTGTGTGGACGAGCGTTCCAGCTATTAATCTGGATTTCTGAAAAGGAAAATGCCTTTCTGGTGCGAGATAAAGCAAAGCCGGTGGAGTTGGTTAGTTTCCACTCTTTCCATTTGTCGAACTCTGCTTTCGATTTCACTGTCTGTATCGAAGAAATAAAAAGAAAAACTTTAGTGAAATCTACATCTTCTAACATTCGGAATTCCATCAATTAAAAAAAGAATTTGGTGGTCAACTGTTGTTAGATGAATATTGTTTTATAAATATATATATTGCATCGATGTAGAAACGTCTCTCACTGACACACGTAATACAGCCAGATGTTAATGGTAAAAAGCCGTTCTCGCTCGAGAGAAAACAGTAAGAGTGCAAGCAGCAATTCAGAAGAAAATTCGTTGATGAAAGGGCGTTGTGTAAACATGTTCCAGTTCTTGATTTATTTCAGTAACGTAAAATCTTAAGGATATACTATGAAATGATCTAACATTGATACATATGATGAAATAAATTTCAGAAAATAAAACCCTTTGTACATTTTTGAAATAACTCTGTAGACTATCCGTGAACTTAATGTTTTTAAAGCGGGAAAATTTTAACTTTTTTCGCTTGAAAGGTTGAATTGCTCATGAATGTTTGCGTGTGGACATAGAGGTGCTCTTCAAATCACGTATCACTTTTGAACCCTCATTCTTCAATTACCCACATTCTACCCCCAAAATAATGAAGACGTTCGTTCGTTTTGGGTGTATGGGCTATATCGGAAAGTCACAATGACGGAGCTAACTCTCCTACCTCTAAATGTACGCATACCAAGATGGACTGAAGGGCTTCCTTGGAAAATATGGCATGTGACTGACCGAGAATGTCTCAAATCCTACTTCGGAAGTGACAAGTGCGAGCAGGGTGTGTGATGTGATGCCTTAGGAGAATCGGTTTCCACCGAGTGCTCCATTTCCGTGGATTTTTTTAAAATTTGTTGCGTCTACCATTTTTACGCAACGCGCCCTTGTGAAGCAGCCAAACTCGTTTTGTTGGAACAAATTTCACATGAGATTCGACGGGAATCGAACACGGACCTCAGTGGTGAAAGGCTAGCGACTTCGCTATGTGCCACGAGCGTAGATTCTCCGATCAACACCAAGCGCATTCCGGAGCAGTAACCTAACAAACGGGCCACGGACCGCGCGTGATCTTTCCTTCATCTTCCTTGTCCTATCGTATACTTACACGCACTTACACTTACATGCACTACACTACCACACATGTCGGGAGCTGAGAGCTTGTTCCGGCTCGGGCGGTGCCCCGTTGGTGAGAGATACCTGGTTGCGGGAAACCTCTGGCTGATTGGTGATTGGTTTGTCGGCGCCGGATCTCGCCATCCAGCGGAGGAATATCACCACCACCTCCCGAGGAAAAACATGCACTGTACTTACGGGACTAATGACTTCAGTAGTTAACGCGCCTAGTATCACTAACAACCAACCAACCAACCAAATCCCGTAGAATGTAAAAAAATGGTTATTTGACTAATGTGAATGATGGCCGGGATGGTTGCGGGAAAGGGTACGGTCGGGAAACGTGAAACGCCCTTAAAAACCACTTAAGTAGAAAATTGTAGGGGACTAGTACTAGTAACTAGTAATTTCTTTTAAACTAAGGGAGAGAATAGTATAACATGTAGCAATGACACGAAACATGGCCCAGAGAAGATAAGAGCAAACGTTGAAATATTAATTTGCTTTCTTCCTAGTGAAATTATCACTATTATTCCCCATATATCACATGAAATGTGTAATATCTGTCCGTTAGGAGCAGATGCACAGATGAACAATTTTACGTGAAAAGTCGCAAGTTGTCAAGACATCTTGTACATAGCTGAATGTTAAGAGCACATATGGAATCCTTTAAGCTGTACGTCATGATCAGTGAAAACATATGAATATGTGTCAGGTAGTAAATGTACTGTGAAACGGTGGTTAATGTAACCGAATGCTGCATAAGTATGAACAGATTAGAAAATGCAGTAAATGTGAAAAACAGAGTATTCCAGTGTAAAAATGGATATTGTTAACAAGTTGTACATATGCAGTGTTTCAAAGTTTGTGTGATTGCTTCTCCTCTTGATAAGCTGACGTTTGGAGCCGTATGTCCATGGCTTGTCTGACTGTGCAAAACATTGACTGTCCCAGGCAGAAATCGAATCGAATATCTCGGTTCACGCCTTGTTACCCTAGCTACTTAAGACACCGATACAGTCGGATCTCCGAACTCCCTTTAGGCGTTAAGGTTCCCTGTGAGGGTTACATTTTACATTCACCACTTTAAAGCTGCTTGTACTTGACCCAAAGCAAGCAAGCATAAGACAATCTTAGTATTGGCTCAATGGATCAAGAAGAAATGGACAAAAAAATCCCATCAAGATGATGGTCATTGAAGTCTGTGTGTACTGGCACAATGTTCCTGATGGGGTCAAGTCCGACCAGCGGTGACCCGGCCTTGCGACCATGAATTAAAGGGTACGTATTCTGGTCTTCTCAAGCAGGGAAGAGAGCTTTCTCATCGGAACACAACAGCAGCTAATAGGACATTGAAAAAAAGAGCACACTACAAGTTGCCCCATCCGGTAATCGAGCCCGGGATGGCGTCGTGGAAAGCGAGTACGCTGATCAGTGAGCTAACCTAAAGCTGGTCATTGACGCAGAAGCTGCTTTTAATACTGAACAAAGTACTCGTATATTCTGACTCTTATAATTATACTCATAAAATTAAGTAATAAATTAGTATCATTATTACAAAATAAATACTAATTCGGTTTTCAATAGTATTGTCGTTTTTATATTTGTCCCTTAATTATTTTTTTCTAAACAAAAGTATAATGAAAATTTATCTACTGCAGATGACCTATGACTTCCTAACACTGGTAATTTTGTACCACCCTTTTGAAGTATTTTAGTCTTCCAAGAATTCACGTCTTCATAAAAAGCTCTATCCTTTCTACGTGCAGAAGGAATTCAATTATGAATATCCCACACAAGCTGCTGCTCTCCGCTCGCTCTTTTGTATCTGCACATCTCGCACAAGGCAGGCGTCCGCCTCGCCTGCGTGGCCAGTGCGAATAAATGGGCGTTGCCACGCGGCTCCCAGTGGCGAAATTCCTTCTCTCATTAATCAAAAAGTCGTTAGTTTCAAGGCCGAATTCAAAGTTCGTTCAGAACAATGCAAAGCATTTGTCAGTTTTTGCCTGCGAGCACTTCCCGAAGCATATGGAACGTTTTGTTAAATATGCATGTCCATGGAAAACGCTGGGCGAGGGGGCTGTACAGAAATGTATGCTACACATTTAGTTCATAATAGCTTTTCTCTGTCCGTAGTGCGCTTTTCAAGATAATTGACTTTCATTAAGGAAAGCATTCATTTGGAATGGAGGCACGCACGAAAGCTCCCTGCATTATAATGTGCATGTTTCTACTTTCGGATGCCCCTCATTACGACAAGAAAAGAACGCCTAATGCGTTAGCCACGGTTATCTTAGAGAGATGTATCAAAACTGCTGGCAGATCTTCGCAAAAGGCTATGCTGAGAAGATTCAAGGTTACAAGGGGAAGAAGGGAAGTCCTAATTATAGTGTTGAATGTGCGCGAAAAGAAAGCTATGCACACTCCTGACATGTGAGAGTTTTCTCTGGTTTCGAAGATACCGGAGAGGGAATCTAAAAAAAATTAAAAACAATGAAACAATTTCGAATTTTACTGAAAAACGTCAATATTTCATTGTATTGGTCCGTGTATTGGAATACTGAGCATATCGACTGAATTATCACACTCAGTGCAACACTGCATACCACATAGCTGGCGTCATGCAACATTACGATTCCAAAGAAGAGGCCTCCGCCGTTAAATAATATTTGCATTTTAAGAGTTGCGTTACGGAACCGCAATATTTTTACTTTCACGTGTATATACGGAGTACTATACGTAGTACAGAGAAAGGTATATAATGCTGCGGAAATTCGATTTCCAGATTTCAACGGAAATACACGTTTTGGGATCCCCTGATACCGAAAAAGCGTTGTTTTTTTTCAAAACGTCCATCTGTCCGTGTGTCCCTCTGTGAATGTTACTAGCGCCTAAACCATGCGTAGGATGTTTTCCAAATTGAAGAAACCACTGTCCATCTGGCTCTAGATTAAGCTTTGAAATTTTGAAAAACATTCTTTAAAATTTGGGGGTACTTTACACGAGGCCCCCCAGACATTTTCAAAATTTTCCCAAAAATTGCTCCAATTTTTTTCTTTAAATTTCTTGTAAGAATAGAGTAAAATACGCTTATAAAGGTGGCAGAGGTCCGATTTTCGCGGTTAACTCTAAATTTTCGAAAATTGCAAAAATTTAAATTTATTTGGCGTGTTCCTACAACTATAAAATTGAAGACAGAGATTTTCCCCTCAAATGATATTTCTTGTCCACAAATAGTTCTTTCATTAAGATAAAGTACATTTTTTAAAATTTTAATAGTTTTATAATGTTGCGTGCAATATGTGCAATTTTAAAAAAAATGACAAAAACAAGATTGTCTCAAAAACGGCTACAATTTTTTTCTTTAGATTTTTGTAGGGTTAGTGCCAAACAAACCCTATACGATGACATAAACGTCATATTGCTCTATTTTAAAAAAAATACAAATACGTAATTTTTTCCACTTGTCTCCCACGTCGTACGGTGGTCTGAACATGAACAAAATCCGCGCATAGGCACCTAAATTTAATTTTTGAAAAAATATTATTTTGTTATAAATATCAATTCTACATACTTCAAATTACTAGAAACCAGGAAAATAATCTTTTTATCAATGCAAACAGCCATACGAGACGCTCAAAGCTCAGCCTTTCAGATGAAAAATTCAGCCACTCAAGCAGTGAAAATACACCTATCTTTCATTGTTTATAACTTTTTTCCTTATGAACTTCTCAACTTCCTGAAATTATATGCGCTTTAATATACCCTTCTAAATGTATTAAACCTTTTAAAGTGTCATTTTTTATTTTTCATTTAATTAAGCTGTACATAATTAAGGTGTGCAAAAAACTGCTTTTTTTTAACTAAGTAAATTTTCACTTAAATTTTCACATTTCATTACTGAAAATTTTTCATTGGAGATCAGCTACCCCAGGCTACCCCTCGCAAAATAATGACCGTTTAAAAAGCACATTAAGTGTTTGGAAAGAGCATCATTACCTCTCGACATAATTCCGAAACCATTCACTTCTTGAAAATTTATTATCTTCTCAACTTTCCGTTTTACATTGATTGCACAACATTTTCAATATTTTTTAAAAATATTCCTTCTTTCAATTTGCCAAATCTCTTTGTTTTGCAATAAATTTAAACATACGAAATTGAGATCTGCAGAACTGAAACATGCAATAAGTAAACGAATTTGACGGGCAATAATATTAAAACATCTAAACAAATCTCAGTGAATGTAATGTAAGTTACTAAGTAAACATTTGTAAATAGTTTTTCGTTCGCAACAACCGCCTTGGCCAACCTGTTTCAAAATGGCGTCCATTTAACGTTTACATGACGAGATTGGAAAAAAGTGCGATTTTCATTAATTGATTTTTCACGGGTAGTTACACAAAACAACTAAAAACCCTTGTATGAAATTATTAACTATTATTACATGGATATTTGTTGATGTTTTTTCGTTAACATGAGCTGCCTGGGATAGTCTCTTTTAAAATGGCGACGTTTAAAATGTACATGACGAGTGTTGAAAGGGAGCGCCGTTTCCAAAACTAATTTATTTTCGAAGGGCAATTACACAAAAACAACTACAAATACTTCCACGAAATTAATAACTATTATTAATTGAACGCTTGTTAAAGTTTTTTCATTAACAACAGCCGCCTCGATCTGCCTTTTTTACAATGGCGACCGTTTAAAGTTTACATGACAAGGTTTGCAAGAGAGCGTCATTCACAAAACTATCTGATTTTGACGGATAATTACACAAAATAACTAAAAAAACTTCTCTGAAATTATTAACTATTGTTAATTGGATATTTGTTGATACTTTTTCGTTAACAACAGCCGCTTCGACCTGCATCTTTTAAAATGGTGACCGTTTAAATTTTACATGATGAGGTTTGCAAGAAGCACCTTACCAAAAGTAAGTGATGCTTGACGGACAATTACACAAAAAAATTAAAAACATTTCCATGAAATTTACGAATGTTATTAGGTGGACATTCGGTAATTATTTTTCGTTAATAACAGTCGCCTCGACCTCCATTTTTTTGAAGATGGCGAACATTTAAACGTTACTTGAGCTTTGAAACAAAATACCCTTTCTATTAACTAAGTGATTGTTGACGAACAATTATAAAAAGCATAGAAACATATCCACAAAATTAGTTTATGATATTAAGTGAACAATTGCAAATATTTTTTCGTGCTCCGAATTGCCTCTCTTGGTGGACGCGCAATCAGGAGGAGTCGAAGCATCATGTTCGATGTCATGTCAGAGGAGGCGCGCAGGGTGTAATGATCCGCCGGGAAATGACCTCTGGCGTATGCGTAACCGCGACTGCTTAAAATAAGACTGAAGTGACTTGAAGATAACGGTCTCACAGGAAGCCAACTCAGATGGCCAGGTCTCAGGCATTTCCTTATCATGATCCACATCACTTTGTGTCTTTTGGTCCAAAGCGCCCATGCGCCACCTCTGACAGGATAAGTAACAGAATAGTGAAATAATGTAAAATGATTAATTATTGTTTGAAAATAAAAATAGCAAACGAGTAGTACACTTGTTACAGTATAATTCACTACTAATATTTCATACAATTTATTCCTTTCATTACTTAAAGAAGAGTTTTGCAGTGTTTTTACTTTTAAAAATATTCTTAAAAACTTTATAAACACTATCTCTGCATAGTTTTTTACCCATTTCCCTTAGGTCATAGGGTAAATGCTTATAATAATCTTTTCTTTACTTTTTGAGAAATAAATGAAGCTTCTATTCATTTTCAGTAATGTCGGATAAATACCAGTATTGTTTTCAACTTTAAATAAATAAATAAATTAATAAATAAACTATTAATTACTAGGATTATTGTTATTTTCAACGTAGAACATGTTTCATTAGGTTCATACTTAAAGAACAATTTTAAATTCACTAAATAAATAGTTATTTAACTTAACATACTTTGCGCGCGTTTCAACCCGTTCGTTTACCGTTACAAATAAGTTTTCTATAATTCGGCAACGAAAATTAGTTTTTGAAATGTTAATCTCTCGCTTTTTTAAATTTATTATTATTGTTATTATTATTACTATTTTTCATCTTTCAACTATTAATAGTTAAATAGTTGGGAGCGGATTCTGAAACTCAGGAAAGCTTGCGCAGATGATTTTCTCCCCCCATACGTCACAAACAGTTTTTGACTGTTTTGGACTAAATAAATAAATAAATAAACCCCGTTCAGACCACCGTGCGTCGGTAATATTTACATTACGGTCGATTTCTTCACATTATCGTACTTATGAGTACATTTCACTTACGATCATGTATCAGTTACGACCATGTACCATGTTTCATAAATCTATTTTATGAAATACTGTATACAAATATACTGTAAATACTACATCCTATACTGTAGTTACTTACATCTTTCTTCCTTACCTTTCTTTAATGAAGGCGCTCTGCGGAGAACACCCCCGTTTATCTTCCACATTCGGCAAATATTAATCAAGCAAATATGGCTAATGGAAGAAGAATCTATATTTCTAATTTTGAATATTCATATAAATTGACGGAAAATTAAGCATCATCTTTTTTTTGCAAATTTTGTTCTTCCAGGACCCCATTTTCACACTCTACGGAGTAGCAATTCTGCTACTGCAGACCTTCAGTTGACCATCTTTTTACATCAGTGTTTTACTTTTTCGCTAGGGAAAAGAGAGAACGTTCTGTAATGCTGCGCAAGAAAACGGCGAATTTTCGGCAGAAGAACTCTTATTACAGGGCCCTGGTATTGACAAAGGGCATACATTCAGTTGATAAGTTTGAAAAAAAATCCTCTACATGTGGTGTAGCCAGAATCCGTGGTTTGTGGGTTCTTGTTCGCCCGCCCGCCTGTCTGGCCGTCTGTGAACAATGCTAACGGCTGATTTTCTCCAAAATTGATATTCCGCCATCGATCTGGCTGATTTCATGGCCCCTTGAAATTGAAACCGATATTTTCATTTTGGGGATACTTTACATGATGCCCCTGAAACATTTTCCAATTTTTTAAAAAAAATGGTTTCGTTTTTGATTAAATTTTGTTGTTGGGTAGGATGATGGACATTCAAGAGAGTGGTGCAAGTCTCGTGTTCGTTGAAAACCATGATTTTTCGAAAATTTCAAAAGTTCAAAATGTTTTCGGGGTCTTCCTACAACTGACATAAAATCTGTTTCTTAAAGATAGGTTTTGAAATAAGATCTTGTACAATTTTTCGAAAATTTGAGTACTTTTCGCGTAATTTGGCATGAAAATACGGGCAAGAAAGTTCGTGCCATTTGAGCACCACTAGTTTGTTTGTTGTTTTTGCTGAGACAGACTTGGGAAGTAAATTTCGAAGTTTCGATGTATTTTCACTGAATACCTGTATAAAATAATTCAAAAAGGTATATTTTCGTTTTTATGTTATTTCTGAACTTGTGCATCTTAATTAAAAATAAAATGTTTTGGAATTTTTTTTCAAGCACGATGGACGCGAAAACATTGTAATTTCAAGAGGTCGTTTAAGAGTTTTAACTAATATTTTTAAACTAATAAAAATATCATTTTGTGAATATTTTATGGATTTTAATATTTGTTTGAGTTTTGAATTCACGCTGTGGTTTTCATTCATCTTCTGTAATTATTGTGTTTGAAATAGATATCTCGCAGTGGTCGGCGCACTTCTGAACTAATTGAGAACAAATGTGCTCTATGTTTCGCTGTTCTAATGTCTCCACATAACTCACTCTCTTCTTTTGTTTTTTTTACAGTTCCTGTTGTGGAGGTGCAAGGTGTTCTGGGCAAATTGACATTGCTGCCTTGCGATATCGTGCCCACAAACGAAAAAGATGCAGTGCATATGGTGTTGTGGTTCAAAGAGGCGGATGGCGAGCCGTTGTATAGGTGAGTTGAGTTTTTAACTGTATACCATTTCGTATATTAACATTTATATTTTCAGAAATCGTAGTTTGAACGTTTCCTATATTCGACAACTATAAATAGCGTACAAAAATATGTACGCACCTTCACTGGAAAGTAATGTTTTTCGAACTAGTATTTCGGAAGAGCGGAAACATATTTACTTTTCAGTTAATACATTAAGGCCTTTTTTTCTGTTCACCAGTGTTTACGTAGATGTTTCTCAACGGTGAATCTTTCCATCTACGTTTCAGCCAATAATTTATTTACGCTTCTATGGCACTACTATTGGCCATGGAATATATGTATTGTCAAAAATCATTGAGTAGTGACCTATTACTACGTAATTTAATAGTTTAGAATTAAGCTCAGAGGTACTTTTGAATCGATTTTTTTACAGGCTGAAAATCTAGAAGTGACATCTGGTATTAGTACCCTAGGTATTAAAAATGAATACCCGAGTATATTGAATAAACCACCCCAGACCGTGATGGAATCAAACAATAACTCTTCGAATACATTATTAACAGGAAATACACGAATAACTTATAAAAATGATTTGTTGCAGACGAATTTATAAATAAAAGAATGCAGAAACTTAAACAGCTTATCCAAGAAGACAAATTACTGTAATTGCCAGTAAAGAAGAACGCAACAAAGGATCACCAACGCGTACGAACTAAAAGAATGGGCGAACATTTTTGACGCACGCGTCTTTAGGGAAAGAAATTGCATGAAAAGATAATCACATTAACGAGGGAGTAAAAGCGAATATAACCGCTTTACGGTGCGTATAATAGAATAAGTCATAAACACGTGCCGTTGCAAACGACTGCTTCTGGGAGAGGCAACTGCCGCCGTGGTCGCCAGCTGTTGATGATGACCTTACTTAAGCATAAGACAGCGCCGGGCCAGAACCAAAAGGCGAGTAAATCTCTACTCTTGCTCAGTTTTTCGCTTTTTTTATTGTTGGGTTAAACTCAGGTGATCATTAGCCACAATAATGAACTTTTCGGAGCTCATTTAATGTTTGGCGGCCATCAGTCTAACAGTGAGGAGAGAGCCATGAAAATCCATTAGGTGTCATTTGTCACTCACAAGTGATTGTGTGGGGGTATTGAGTTTCTGGACGCGTCAACTGCTTAATTCCGTTAGTATAGTGCATGTTATAACAAGGAAGTGACTGGTCACCCGGATGGATCATGAGATCCAGCACTGACCTACATGTAGGCTTGCAGAGTTTTACCCTTCTATTTCCTTCTGGAGCTCAAGACAATGTGCACAGATTATATTCCTTTCCTATTCGTCACACACAGTTTTTACTGTTCTTTGACGAAAATAAAACACACCAAATCAGAAATCACCAAACGGGCACCGCCCCAGCCGCGATATGCTCCATACTCCAGACTGGTCTCCCAATTCGCGTAGTAGTGTGATGCATGTATGTGAGTGGGGGCGCGTGTGTTTAAGCGTAGAGGATAGACATTCATCTGGTATTGATCACGGAAAAATACGGCTCAGAATCACCAAACGCTACAATTGTCGGGACTCGAACTCTAGGACCTCCTTGTGAAAGATGCTGCGAAGGCAACAGTTGCTGTACTCAGCCCTATCAGCCAGTATATCATCTGTCTAAAAAACTAATAGTAGCAAATACTGAGAACTTCATAATAGTTGTTACACTGTTTCTATTTTTACAATTATAAATTATTAATATTTGCATTTATTTAATCATTGTAAAGAAGTATTATATTACTATTCCTTTTCCTCGGCATAACCTTGAAGGTTTATAAAAAATGTCTGGAGCAGGATATAAAATGTTTTCAACAAAGCTTCCTGTTTTGGAGAATTAGTGAAGCACATACGAGTAATATTGCATATGAAATATGAATTGCATATGCTATAATGTTGCATATGAAAGAAGTAATCCATGGGACAAATTTTTGCGTTCGTATTACAGAGAAGACAAATGCTCAATATTATTGCGTATTAGTTTTTACCTCGCAATAGCAATTGTAATTGAAGGGAACTGCGATAATTATGTAGCAGTTTCATTAATTTCGATGCTATACTCTTTGAACTTTCATCGATTTTAAAAACGGTTCTTTTATAGAAATATTTGTAGATATTGGATGCACACCCCAGTTCTCTCTACATTCGAGAAATTCAGTTTTTATAAGTGGATTCTCATAGTCACTAATTTTTACGGTAAGATGCATCATCATTATAGTTTTAAATCTGAAAAGTAACATGAATTCCTAGAAAAAGTTGACTGTCGTACCTCTCATAATGTGTTTTCCAAAGAGCTTTAAATTGGAAGATCACGAATAGGCCTTTTAATTCTTTGTCACAAACGGAATCTATAGTGGCATGCAACATCTGCTGAACAAAATCGTACAAATTTTGAAAAATTAAAAATTTGTTTCGAGGTTCGTTGGTTCCATTGAGTATATACGGAGCAGATCCTTTGCTTTGTTTTTGAACAGCAAATTTCCTTTTTCACGTTCTTCCATGTTACGTATTTCTTACAGGTTTTATATAATAATAATAATAATAATAATAATAATAATAATAATAATAATAATAATAATAATAATAATAATAATTTTTCTATTATGCAGGTCATAGCCGTGATAGCATAAAAGATGCTGTTACGCGAGGCAAACAGCAAATTGTCTGTTTACGATCGCTCTCGTTTTGAGAACAAATTTATCGCTGCGTGAATCCATCGTCGAGCAAACGCGAGAAATAAATGAACGAAAATTAAACTCGTGAATATCAATGATCCTTCCGAGTTATTGACACGAAATGAGAAAATGAATGGGGTGGAAGCTGCTGAATACAATCTCCCATCTGTGAGAGTATGGAACTGCGTTTTGTGAACACGGAGGAGGGGTGGCGGAATGAGGGTGAGGACAGGGGGGGCGAGGGGGGGGGGGCAGGAACGGCGCACAATGGGACCGTCGACGCGAACACCGCACGGTGGATTGAAGGGCGCAAAAAGCGGACAAAATTAGTTTTGTTTTAATTTGTCTAATTTACACAATTGTAGCTCATGGAAAGTAGAATGTTGAGAATTGTCTCTCTTTCTCTCTCTCTCTCTCAAGTGTTTGTCTCAGAATAAATGCTACAAAATTCTAGAGCTAGGTAATTCGAAAATGAAGGGGATATGTGTGTAACTTCGTTAAATGAAATTTCCCATTACATGCTTATTGTCAGTTAAGTGATCATTTTTTACGAATGTTAACGATGGTTTGAAAAAAATCAACATTGAATTTGTCGGAAATTACTGTGTAAAATTTCAGTTAGAATTCTGAAAGGGTAGTCTTAAATTCATCGAAATGGTAAATATATTTCTCAATATATCTCCATAATGTATTAATGAGTCTCATAAAATTCGGATTTTCATGTTTTTGTCTTGTTATTCCAACATTGTTAAAAATTATATTTATTACTTTAATGTATGTTTCAAAAATACGCCTGATAGGAGCATTTGCACTCGCACAGAATAGTAAAGAAAGTATTATGAAGTAGTTTTATGATTTATTAGATAGGTTTTATGTCTAACTCACAGGAAGTATGTATTTCCCTTTCATATAGAGTTCAAGATTAAGGTAGCACGGACCACGGCCGGCTATTTTACATACTGCTTCTGCATCTGCCTAGAATTCTTTCGATGGAAAGAAGAATGGGCTCCGTACCCAATGGATCGTTGCACCCGGACCTGGGTTCAATGCCTGGCAAGTCTACATGGAATTCGTGGCCAGTAGAAAGAGTTCTAGGCATGTTTGCTCGGTATCCTCCAGTTTTCCCCTTTTCCTAATTCCTCTCTTCAATATCATCATTCCCATTATGCTCATTAACTATTTCATCTATTTAGTTCATCATCATTCATTGCCTTCGAAGACATTAATCTAAGGGCCATTAAATTTAAATAAATATGTAAATAATAAATAATACGTAAATAAGGACACAATAAAATAAAATACATGGACGCAAAACCCTGGGAGCGACACATCGGAGCAGTCACCCCTAGAATTCTCATTTAGCGAATTGGTCATCTAGAATGCAACTTATCTGGTATCGAAACCTGTCACAGTTACAACAAGAACCTGTGACTTCCAGGTCTACGAACCTATAGTTGGAGATTTCCCTTTTTGGAAGGAAGACATTTTTGTCCGCTTTTTTCTCAATCCGGTTCATAGTCCGCCGCCTCCGCAAAAATGTAAACGGCCCAGAGAAGGAGAGAGCGGGAGCGAGCTGAAAAGAAACCTGGGCATAATGAAAAATTCTTTGAGAAGGCAAGCGGGCGGAGGATTGATTTCATATTCAGGTCAGGGCGGGCCGAGCGGTCCCGGCTGGTGGTGGTGGTGGCGGTGGTGGGGGGTATATTGGGAGAGGGCAGAAGCCGGACGGCCTTCTGTTAGAAGGGGAAGGGGAAGAGAAAAGTGACGGGAGAATTGTGAGAAAAGAGCCCAGCTAGAGCAGATCGGCACGGGGTGAAGGACTAATGAGTAAGACAGCCGGGGAAATGGATAATAAGAAAGACGAAGAAAATGACAGACATGGGGTTAAGAATGAGGGACAGAGAAAGTAATGGGATTGGAGTAGAGAAGTAGGTTGGTACATTTTTTTTTTGTGTTTGCTGTTCGCCCTACTGCCATTTATGTCATGGAACGATAATAATATGTTATAAACATATGTATGTATTTTATGTTTAACCGTATAAACATGGCTCTCACAGACGTCTAGTTATGCTCGTCTGAGTTTATGGCGGCGATCGGGTTTTGAGTGGTTTCTTCGTTTATTCATTCAAATTGTTAAGGAACCTTGCAGTACTGGGATCGCATCATAGATTCGCATGGTCTTAGAGCTTGTCCCGGCTGGGGCGGTGCCTTGCTAGTGGGAGATACCTGATTGAGGGAAAACCCGCTAGCCGACAGTACGTCGGCGACAGATGTCGCAATCCAGCGGGGGAAAACACTGCCACATCACGAGGAAAAACATACACTTTACGTACGGGACTAATGACTTCGGTTGTTGAAGTGCCCGGAATTACTAACAACGAACCAACCAACCAACTAACGAACTGTCAATGATACTTAAAACGTGCGTGGCTGCTGCGTAGGTTCGCGAGACGCAAGCAGGCGCGTAATGTTACAAAAGATCACGTCCCTGTTCGCGCTTCCTTCAGCGGTTTCTTCTATGTATATATTATGAATAATTGAACATTTAGAAGAAACGTTTCGTATTTCTCAGAAATAAGCAAATTTTTATGTGCGGAAGTTGGCGAGCCTAACCTGCAGTTGTACCCTGCGACACTAGCGCTTCCTACACTAGCCCTTTGCTTTGTCTCTCGAGCTTTGTCTCCGGTTGGATGGAGAGATTTGCAAGGCAATGTCGGCTGTGCGCGGGGAGGGGGCGGCACAGGTGCTGAGCGGCGATGGGGAATGGGCGGGGCTTTTGGGCAGGGGGAGCGCACCACCAAGAGTGGTGAGCTGGGACGCAAGCGCTGCACTCTCTTCTGGAGAGTGTCACTGCGCCTCCGCCGAGGAAGTACGCTGGTCAGCTATAGGTTACGTGGGATGCAGTCGGGTGCTTTGGGGTCGGGTTGTGCTGTGACGAATGGGGAGAAGTGAGGTTGGACGAAGTGAGGCGACGTGTTTCCCGAACGGAGTAGGTTGGAGTGGGTTGAGGTGTGGGAGGGGCTAGTCGTGGCTCGGGTAGGGAAGGAAGTGACATGGGTGGGCGTGGCGTGGTTGAAGGGAGTGTGTTTTCAGGGGAGAGACTGGACGGAGCGAAGCGAGCCGAGTCGTGGAATGGCGGTGGAATGCGGGGTGGGATCGAGATAGTGTTGATTGAGGGGAGACATGACAAGAGGCGTGGAAGGACGCGGCGAGGAAGAACGGTGCAAGAAGAATTGGGGTGAGGAAACGAGGCTAGGTGAATCGTGGTGAGGGAACAGTTGCGAGCAGTATGAGGGGAATGCGACGTGGCCGGATGGAACGAGGTGGGGTAGTACTACCACCAGAGTTGTGATAAGCTATGATGGAATGGAGAAAGACGAAAAGAAGACTGGGAGAAGCTGCTCAGAGCGTCAACTGATGTCACTGCAGTGCCTCTAACCTGGAGATGCTATGTTCGAGTCTCGAATGTGGCAGTATTTATGTCTTTCGCAATAGAGCTAGGTCGAATTCAGCCGCTGTCTTGAGAATACATCTTGCGCCCGGCTGATCTGATCCGTAGATTTCCGGGGTTTCTCTGATCAATACCAGGCGAATATCGAGGCAGTACTGTAACAAACGGGCTACGGAATGAGCGCGATCTTTCCATCCTCTCGATTGTTCTATCCTCACTCCGGGCTGGCACACACGTACACTTACATGTACTACACTACCGCACATGTCGGGAGACTGGTGAGGAACTTAGAGCTTGTCGCACCTGGGGCTGTGCTCCTCTGGTTGGAGATCCCTGGTTGAGGAAAACCCTGCTAGCCGACGGTATGTTCAAGCCGGTTCTCATCATACCTTGGGGAAACCACCTGCCGAGAATAAGCATGAACTAGACTTACGGGACTAATGATCTTGACGAGCCCGGAATCATTAATCAATCAAACAACGAAAATGAGCTTGGAAACTCAGGAGGGATAGAAGAAGGGACGAGGTGAGGAGGGCCAAGGCGAACTGATGAGACGTGTCGAAAATAAACTAGGTTTATGATCGCAGGCAGGATTAGGCAGAGTGAAACCAAACGGAACGTGCGGATCGGTTGTGATGAAGTGGGACAAGACCTGACAGAGAAAGACGACCAGAGGCGAGACAAGGCACGACGAGAGACATGTGGAGCCGAGGAGAGACGAGAAGAGGCACCAGGAGAGGTGACTCATTGCATCAGCTGATGTCACTACAGCGCCTGTGGCCGGGAGTCCCGACGGCGGCAGGATTTTCGAAACTAACTTGTCAGCTGGGTCGAATTCAGCCGCTGTCTGGAGGACAATTCTAGCGGCAGGCTGGTCTCATCGGTAGTTTTCTGTGCTTTCTCCGATTAACACTAGGCGATTCCGCAAGCAGTACCCTAAGAAACGTACCACGGATTGCGCGCGATCTTTCCTTCCTCATCCTCGCCTTCACTCCTTACACATACACACTTACACTAACATGTAGCTCTCTACCACACATGCTGGGAGTCCGGTCGGGAGCTTAGAGCGTGTCTCAATGCCCCGTTGGTGGGAGATACTTGGTTAGGGAAAACTCTACTAGTCGACGGTAGGTCGGTGCAGGATCTCGCCATCCAGCGGGAGGAGGTCACCGCCACCTGCAGATAAAAGCATGTACTACACTTACGGGACTAATGACCTCAGGCGCGCTCGAAATCACTAACATTAAATCAATCAATCATTCTATTTAACATACTAACCGCAGACATAACAAGGATAACAGAGCACAATCAAGAAACATTATTACATATGTATGCAGATGATATGGTGCTAAGCTCAACCAGCCTGACAAGCCTCCAACAAGCCATAGATAATTTAGAAGCATGGGCAGAAGAAAACTATCTCCAAATCAATGAAATCAAGACAATGCAGATGACCTTCCGAAAGGGAGGAAAAACAGTAGCAAGTGAGAAAATAAAATTCAAGAACAAAAATCTCTAGTAACTCTTCAGACAACAGGCAGCCCATTCAAAATTCATATCAGAGAAAAAGTAGCAACGGCGATAAGAGCCATGTACTCAATAACAAAATCCACAAACTGTCACTAGAATCAGCAATCAAAATATTTCATGCCGTCATTTGCCCAATCATAACATACGGAATACAATTAATATGGGAAAATCTATCAATAGCTGATCTAAGGTCCATAGAGAAAACCAAGGCAAGATACCTGAAGAGAGTCTTGTGTCTTCCAAAGAACACACAATCAAGTTTAGTATATGAACTGACCAGAGAACATACTACATTGAACATACATTCTACATTGAGGACGTAAGATACCAATTACTACTACCATCCACCATGCAAAGTACACAAGTGCTAGAAGAAAGAATAAAGAAGAGAAGAGAAATATGACCAGAATTCTACTCAACAGATGCCATGAGGGAAAGAAAATGGACGGAAACAAATCAGGAATTGGACACGTGATCACAAGACTGGCGGCTCATGGGTTCCATCACAAAAACCGCGCAACCTCACATCATCACGAAGTGAAAGAAGACTGCGTGTGCTCCTTGTGTGGTGAACAGTGTGAACAATATTATATTCAAAGATGCAAGAAAAGAATTAAAACAGTGACAGAATATAGCAAAGAACTTTAATTAATTTTTATGCACTTTCGTGCGCACTTCATTATTTATTTATAAATCAATCGATCAACAAGACGAGTGTTATGTACGTGAAAACACACAAGTCAAATAATAACAATTTATTTGTTCAACTTTTACAGGCGTGATCTAGTGTACCAATATCCAAAAGCGTAGTCCGTAGTACAAAGCAGTGGTGTTCCAAAATCCAGTAGATGTCCCAAAAGTCGCGCACTGTCGTCCACAAATCGCCGGAGAGAGAATACCAATTACGTCGCAGAGTTCGCACTAGGGTCACAGTCACTACTTCGCTTCAGGATCGCACTTCACTACTGAGTGCCCCTCCGGCCGGTGCGGCCCGTTAAGAAGCGCTCCGCGTCGCAGATTCGCCTCGGGCCTGTAGATCCGCTCGCCGGCCGCTCACTCCTCATTGGGCGGTCTTCGCGCCGGTTCGTGGCCCTGCTGCCTTCCGTAGCCGGCGTCCCGCGCTGCCGAATTGGCGCGCGATATAAACTCTCGCATATCGCCGCAACAACGAGGACAGGAGAGACGAGGCGAGAAGATGGAGAGGGACGCTGCAGGGTGGAACGCGGCCGCCTGTGAGAATGATTGTCGCGCGGGGAAGGTCTCGTCGGCTCAAGATAACGTCGCCTTGTTAGCGGTGTGTGGCTGTTGGAGTTTCCTGAACCTAACCTCACTTAGTCCTATTTGGCAGCGTGTGCATTCATTTCCGACCCGTTTCCTGCAGAGGGTAACGAGCGTTTCGCGATCCAACTGTTCATACGTTCTACATTGATCAACTGTTAATTCACTTTTCGATTAGGTATCTCAGCGAAGACTAATTATAATTTCAAAATGAATACTACAAAGAAAAGTATATATCTATTGTATTCGCCGTAAGGAATAAAATAAACCACACGACTAATATTTGAGTATCTGAGAAAGATGTTTAACTGTTAAATGCATTAACGAACTTTATGAAAACGTTCGAAATTGACGTTCATAGTGTGAAGTACGTAAAACCTCTCCGTATCAATTCTTAAGCAACATATACTTATAAAAAACGTCTAAATTCCAATATATACAAACAGAATGTGCACAAGTTTAAATTACAAGAAGTATTATATTGAAGTCAATAGTTTAATTTTAGAACTATCATATATTTTTAAGATGACATATTTTAAACATTTTCCATATTTAGCTGGTATGTCGTTTAACAATTGATTGACAATAACCGGAAAATAACACAATTCTAACACCATCTTCGTTCTTTCGAAGAGTATGGTAAACAGTCCTCTTTTCATTGGAGATTTTTCTACTGCCTGGTATGTTTTAAACCCGTTACTAATTTGTTGTCGTCTTTAAGGGCACATATCGTGCCATTCTCCCGCTCCATCCCAGGCAGCTGCCGTGATGCCTATCACCGCGGCGTCGTGCCAGCCTCGTATTCAGTGTGCCGGTTTTTCGGCGCGGAGCGGTAACGAGCCTCCAAGGAGTGACAAGAAAAGTAATCTACAAGCCGGGATCTAAAAAAACAACGGTCGCAGCGCCGTGGAACACTGTTTCGCAGAAATAGTAACAGAAACATTCATTCCGAGAACGTGTTATCTCGAAAATGGATCTGTCATTTGTAGCCAAAGTATTTCCCAGCATTTTATAAAACTTAACAAACTTAGGCGGAGTTACGTAGTTGGCATACTTTTGCGAGCTGCTGGGCGTTTTATCATTTCTTATGAGTATTTCTTATTTTTTAATTGACAATTGTAAATCAAATGCTTAAAGAGTTATTGTGACATGAATTAATCCAGCGCGGCTTTCATATTTTGAGAAATAATGTCGATGTGATTTTACAAAATTGCTTCTTTGAAATAATAACTAGTTTGCTTATTTAATTCGATAGATTTCTAGCCTTGGAAAATCATTGATTAAGAATGAGTAAAAGCAGTAAATAACGCATGCTAATTTTAGCATTTTCATATTTCAATATTCTCCTTCATTTTCTTATTTAATTCATCAGTTCTTAAAACAATTCCAGAGCGATTCATGTTATATGGGATATGTTTTTACTGATTTCATTTTATCTGGTGACTTCCCACTTCCTAAGGACAAAAAGTTGGATTTTAATTAAAGTAAAAAAAATCCCGTGAATAACACTTTTGAGTTATTCCACGTCAAATCGCACAAATTTAAGGAAACTTGACTATGATGTGCCAGATTTGTAAATCTTTTTTCTATAAAGTGTATCAGCAAAAATATGAAACAAAAATGTTTCATTCAATATTTCTGAAATGAGAGAATTTAGAAAAAAAAGAAAGAAAAATATGTCATTTATTTTTAACCATAGACCTCCTAAAAAAAGTTTCAAGTCGCTAAAACATAGTGATGTTATGTAAATATGTGATTTGACGTGGAATGACTCTTTTGCAGAAACAGAACAGAGAAGCTTGGATTCTGATTGAATAAAACTGCATCGATTCAAGGATATCATCTTTAAAATACATCATCCTGTCATATATACAAGGAAAGTGACACATAGCATGAATTGCCATTTTGCATGACAACGATTCTAACCTGAGCGTAGCAATTTATTTCTCGGCCAACATCAAAGTATGTAATTTTATGTACTGACTGCGTCAGGAATTCAATTTGCTGGCCGACCAATCATTACGAAACGGTTTTTACTTTCTGAAAACATTTCTTTACTTAAATAAAACTAGTGGTGCTAAAAACAGCACGTACTTTCTCGCCATTTGCAATGGAAATTAAATAGTTTAATGCGAAAATTAAATAGTTTTACGCAATTGATTAAGTATTCAAAACTTGAAATGAAAATATATTTATGTTATTGAATTCATTGTGTAAGGTATGCAGTGTATTCACGAACATATGGATAAGTTTTCTAGTCTTACAATATTCTTTGTAAGCAATATGTGAGAAAGTAAATTAATTAAATGTTAATAAATAATACGATACTATATCGTTGGCAACCAAAGGCAAATAAATGAAAAATATATAATAGTAATTATTAAACACTATGGTATTGTAATATTTTACAAATGTAAAAGAGTTTTAGTTTAATATTACCGCGAACGAAAGGCAGCTGTCATTATCGCCTTCTGTAATTAGTGCGACGTTACAACAATGGGTTACAACCAACAATGACCGCTTATCTCATCTATTCGTTTTTACATTCAACACAAAGGACGCAATTTAAAATGAAATAACATAAATATAATAGAAATATAATAAATAATAAAATGAAATATGAAATAATATACAAATTCTAACTTACGTAGCATCCAACTGCGTAAATTTGGAACGGGTGACTGAAGGCTAGAAATCTTTATCTCGTATGTATTTAAAATGAAAGCATTTTGTAATGTTTCTTTCATTCTAAATTTATCAAATGAAATATGTTTCAACATGATTCCAACAATTAAGGTCAATATTATATTGTTCTCTCATCCAATTCCTTGTAAACTGACACATTGTTAAAGGCCTGATGATGGAGGCACAACTCGACTTCTGAAACGTTGCCTCGCTATTCCTGTTCAAGATATTATTTTGAATGTAATAATCATTTGTGTTTTAATAAATGTAGTTTGGACTTCTATAAAAAGAAATATTGGAACTTTTATTTTAAAAAAATATCTGGATATTGTTGATGTGTGGATTTGTTGATACGTAGATATATTTTAGTGGTCAGCTAACCCAAGCTATTGTAATCTCAAAATAATGCTGTAATAATCACAAAAAATTCCTATCTAATTACTTGAAGATACATACACAATAAGAGGCTTCTTCAGTATGAAATGAAATTATTTCATCAAAAAGAGAGGGCAATTTTGTGCTCGTGATGAAGATATTTAGAATAACCTAGGTTCTTCTATTTCGTAAAGCAGTTGCGACTTGAGTGAAGGGGCGGAGAGCATACAATACGCCATTATAGCCAATGACTGGACAGAATAAATCTCCTTAAGCTCGCAGTACTCTTATGAGAAGCTTTTCATAGTCTATAACTCAAACCATGTACCGTTATCGGCGACACCTCTTAGTAATAACTTGAGACATCTTCCCATTCCCAGTTGCCATTAGACGTGCGACACAAGTTGCCTACTTGGGACGGTCCAGAGAGAAAAGGGATGTTTTAAAATTCATTGCCTCTCCCGCATTGTATTTCGGGAGTATTGTCACTGCCACTTTTGCATTGTCAAGATTATCACTGTAATAATAATAGTAATAATAATAATATAAAATATTTAAAAAATAATAATAATAATCTGCTGCCTTTCATTTTATATCGTCTGCTATGTGATTGTGGAGGATTCGACCGTTCCGAACAGACTCCAGTCTGGATTGGTGAAGGGAAAGGAGAAGTAGAACGGGAATATCACGCGCTGTTAGTTACTCATTGTGTAGTCTCTTCCTCCAGCATTCGCCTAGAAGGGATCTACAACTCCTCCTCCCCCCCCCAAAAAAAAAACGTTTAGAGAAGTCAGCTTATGAATTCGATCTTGACAGGCACCAGTAACACGCTGATGTTCAAAACGTGAAGGAACATTTGGCTGATATCTATTACGTGACCTTCCAGTCAGCGGTACTCCCGATCATGAAGTGTCCTCTTTACTCCCTCCGCTATAGAGAAGTTACTCCAGGAAGCACCCAAAGTAATAGCCGTGATCTTTATGCCTGACAATTGATGTTTCTGTCCGTGCGCTCGTCAACGGCGTCTGTTGGCGCTCCTTTCTTCGTACGCCTGCGGTTGACTCACTTGTGCTTGTAAATCTCTTCCACATTTCCTCATGCGGTCTCATCATCCGATGAAAATATAGTTCGCCACAAGAAATAATTGAAACAGCGACATGCGCTAATTTTGCTTCTTCAAAAAAAAAAAAAAATTTTTTTTTCAAACTTTGTATTAAGTATTATTTTCATGCTAAGTATTAGTAAGTATTGTAAAACTGAATCTGGAATAAAGGTTCTGTACGTTCTTCTCGTAATTCATGAGGGCAATTGATATCTTTATGGATTTACGAAGAGGCGTGACTGAACGTGTTTTGGGGCGGAGGGTTAACCTCTCTGAACTAAACTTCTTTTTCGAAACATACTTTTTCGCAACTGTTCACCTTTATTTCGAAACAGACACTTTGGTCCTATGTAAGCCTAACTCGACTACACCAATGCTACCTAGAGCGGTAGCTCAGTGCATCAACTGATGTCACTGCAGCGCCTCTGACCGGGAGGTCCTAGGTGCGAGTCCTGACGGCCGCAGGATTTTCGATACTAGCTAGGTCGAATTCAGTCGCTGTCTGGAGAATTCTAGCGGCCGGCTGCTCTGATCGGTAGTTTTCCGTGGTTTCTCCGATGAACACCAGGCGAATCCCGGAGCAGTAACCTACCAAACGGACCACGGACCGCGCGCGATATTTCCTTCCTATTTCTTGTCCTATCCTCTCCCTTTACACACACACTTACTCTCACATGCACTACACCACCACATACTTCGGGAGACCGGTGGGGAGCTTAGAGCTTGTCTCGGCTGGGGCGGTGCTCCGTTGGTGGGAGACTCCTGGGTAGGGGGAAACCCCACTAGCCGACGGTAGGTCGGCGCCGGATCTCGCCATCCAGCGAGGGAAGATCACCGCCATCGCCCGAGGTAAAACATGCAGTACACTAACGGGACTAATGACCGAAGCAGTTGACGCGCCCAGAAACACGAAAAAATCAATCAATCAATACACTAATGCTACTAGGAACGCTTGTATTATAGCCGTCTCCTCGTATCAGGCTTCTAACCACAGTAGCGCGGTGGCGCGGGGCTCGGACGGGACTCGAAGGCTGGGCGAGGTGCGAGCGCCGGCGTCGGCCGCCCGGGAGCGATTGTTACGGCGGCGCCGGCGTCGTTTGGACGGCGCGCCGCGATCGTAAAAAAACGCCTTCGCCGCCGTCGTCAACTCCTCCCTTCCCCGCCTTCAACCGCCCAACCTCTCCTATGCTCTCCTCTCACAGCCCTCACTTTGCTCTGCCCCCTCACTTTCTCTCCCTGCCACGATACTCCTATTCCCGCCCTATCAGACATAGCCGCTCCCACACCTCTCCACTTCCCTTCCATTGCTTGCCCTTTCCACCCCTCGCTTCTCCCTGTTTCACAAGCCCTCTCACCTCCTTGCCGCCCCCTCCCTAAGCCCCTCTCGTTCCCTTGCCAACCCGCCCCGCCTCCTCGTTCACCACACCCCCGCCACATTCCTCCCTGCCCTGCCTTTCTCCCCTAGGTTACCTCCACCCAACCCCTCCCTTCCCCCCGTTCCTCCCGCCGTTGGGGCTAAGGTGGGCCGCGCCCAGGAATTTGTCCCGAAACTGCCCGCTTCGACCTGCCCAGTCGATCAGCGTAGTCGATCGCACACGCGCGCGCTCGCGCTCACCTCGTTGGAGAGTGTTGACGTAGCGGCCGCTCCCAACGACCCTTTCATTACGGGGCGGCGAGGGGGCGTGGCGCCTGGGCGGTGTGAAAGAATGTGGAGTATCGTTGGCTTGAGGGATGTCATTGTTGCGCTGTTTGTATTTGGACTGGGCCGTTTACTTTACGATCGTCCCGAGGATAAGGGGCTGACTTTAGGAGGTTTTGTGCTGTAGTTAAATCGAATCAGCTCGCCTCGAGGCAAGCGTCGACTGCTCTACGTTGAATGGTTTGTTCGGGAGGTAATACTGTTTTGGAAGTACTGTTTGTAGGATCGATGTCAATTACCGATTTTTTGCTTGAAATAGTTATTTTTATTATGTGCAGACCGATTCATTGTATCTTAATTGAGTTCATATTTTCAAAAAGCGTTATATCACCAGGGAAGTCTGGTTCCAGCATATTGTAGCACGAGTAACTGACGGAATCGATTGACATACTGTGTAGTTTGTTAATTGTTGTTCAGAGCAATATTTGATTTTATCAGGAATAGTCGAATTTATGTTGCGAGCGAAACCAAGGAATCAGTTACAACGCTGTAAGAAGACTCATTGTTGTTGATAGTTCTTCCTAGGAAAATCCATCTACCCCACAATCAGAAGCGGAAAAAATTCGCGACGGAGATTCCATATTACCAACTACCGCCGCTCTATTTTAAAAATAATACTTAATTTTGTTCCGTTCCGCATTTTTTATAGAGCAAATGGTGAATTACGTTTGGAGTCATTTATAGATTTACCGAAGTTAAATTCATTTTTTAATGATAGTTCATATGATAAGGAGAATTCCTGTGTTACGTGCAAATAATTACATACCAATACCACTCTACGGTCTGGTACTCTACGGTCTGGTAATAATTACATACCAATACCACTCTACGGAATAATTACATACCAATACCACTCTACGGTCTGGTAAACTCAATGACTTAGGTGTGTTGACTATCCCTTAAATTCGATTTCTCTTGTCGGCTTTGCCAGAGACCAGTGCTGTTTTTGAAGTAGATATGAAAAGCAAACGTTTTCATTTTGTGGGGAAATAATACCAGTCAATCGTTATTATACGTAATGGCCTAGAATTGAAGGAAATATCTGCAATTACGGCAAGTTAGGTCAAGTGGTAGCATGTGCATTGTCGGTAATGTAGAATTAGATTCGATTTCCAATTTTCGATTCTTGACATTGGCCAGTTGATGTTAGAAAAAGAATAAAATCTAGAAGAACTTGTTAAAAAGAAAGGTCTCGTAAGTTAACGTAAATAACATTACGATAATGGAGTAATTTTCTCATCTGACGTATTGTTGTAACGTTTTCCTGCCGCACAAAAAAAATTCATTGGACATCACAGAGAACAAATTTTGAAAAGCATTCCTTTAAAAGCGGCCTGAAAAATGTTGCCTGCAACTGTCTTTTATCTCTTTCTTTTGCAATTCCAAAGTTTAAATTAATCAATAAATAATTCTACATTTTATTCATTCATGAGTCAACCTTAGGTAATCATAAGTAATAGAAAAATTGTTGTTGCTATTATTTACTTTATGACTAACGCACTACTTTAATAATATATTATTGAATGATTGGTAATGTCGGGCTTGAATCGAATGGGCAATGTGTGTTGAGCGGTGTTAAATTAGATTCTTGGCAGGAAGAGACATGGTCCGGAACTAAGGGAGAATCTTTTTTCCAAGTTGAACGGGGGGTTGTGACGCTAAGATAATTTATATTTATATTTTATATAAATATATTTTATGAATGAATTTTTTTCCCCCTAGGGCTTTTACCCAGCCCACAGCCGGTTGCCCTTTACGTCCCGAAGGGAAGCATATTCGACCATACACTAGACAAACACTTGCGGGCTCCTCTGATCTGAGGTCAGCAGAACGCGAGGCTCTCCACGACAACACACACAAAGTCAAGGGACAAACAGCCATGCCCAAGGCGGGACTCGAACCCGCGACCTTTCGGACCGAAGCGCTGAGTCGGTACTCGCTCTTAGCCACCTCGGCCATCCAGGTCGGCATGAATGAATATAATCTATTTTATATAGTATTATGAAACGTCTGAAAATATAAATTAGCTTGCCCCAAAAAGTCCGTTGCTACCAGTATTCATAATTCAATTTAATATGAATGTGAGTAAAATTAAGGATCCCAGAGTTGTAGTAAACGTGTACAATTGCACTCCTCCCCATTGTAAGTTACAAAGTTTTTAACAGCTTTTGAACGTGAAATAAATAAAATTAACTAATAAACGCCTCTTAATCCAGAACTATTGAAAAAATCTAAAAAAACCGTAGTGTCATTTGAAACGTGCCTGAAGTGTTAAGCCTACCGGTCCGAGTTCGAATCTCGGCGCAGAGAAAACAATCTTAGCTGTTTGGAAATGTTTTTTAGGTTAATGTTGTATTACAATATTGCATAGCCGTCACAGATAATCCCAGAAAGTATGTACTCTTCTAGCGCCACTAGTTTGTTTTTGTAGAAATATTGAACAAACTGAAACAAACTTTGGGGGGTTTACAATTTTCCGTTTTTTGCATGTGTAGTATTTTTTGTTGTAAGTTTTCTACACGTTATGCTTTTGTGCGATCTAGTCTCACGCGTTTGCTAGCATGTTCTATTTCCATATCCCGGTAGTTAATGCAAACGGTGTTTGCCACCGTGTTTGACATATCAGTGACGTGTTATTAGCAAGAATTTCTCAATGCTCGTTGTAAAATAATCGTAATCAAGGTTACACGAGGTAAATTTCCGATAACGTCATTCTCGGAAAGGGTATGTATATTTTTTCACTTTCATGGCTTTTAGCGTTAAAACACACTCAACATAGTGCACAAACTGAAAATGTTATTTGAAAGCTTTCTGTTGAAGACATTCAACTCACGCATTTTAAAATAAATTCCTCAGTTTTGATATACTAATTTTTGGCTATATTTTAGCGTTAGTTTTTGTGGAATAACTGCTGTCATGATTGAAATTGGACATCGGTTACATACCCAAATTTTCTCATAAAGCGAAATATATTAAGTCAAACGGGATGTGTTA